>JAQIWH010000644.1:0-43598 GCA_034695005.1 Cryptops parisi | reverse complement strand
CCACCACTAACTTACTGGTGGCGCTGGCGCATAGGAGACAGAGTGACATTTCAAGCGTTTTATTAGTTAGAGGATAATTGAACGAATGAATATTCAGCGATAACACTTCTTGGTAAACTTTGGTTTTAGGTTGTTGGGCGAAGTTTAGGTGAAATATTGTCAACATAAATGGAATATTAATATTGTTGATTTTACCTAACCTAACCAGAAATCTTTTACTTTAGGATGGTGGGTGCAGTTTAGGTACAAATGGAATATTTTAATGTTGCTGTATTTTCTTACTAACTTAACCTGGAGTCTAATCTACACCCATAACACTAACAAGCGACTAAAGGCTGCGCACTTGGATTGCTCTGATTGGCTGAATTTATTTTCCAGTCTGGTGTTGCTATTTCTTGTACTTGGTTATAAATTTATTTTGCAGATTAGGTTAGAGAATAGCAAAAAAAAAGTATTAAATGTATCATGTTGTTTTGTTTCCCTAACCTAATCTGCAAAATAAACCCATAATCAAGTATAAGCAATAAGCATGGCCTACAAGAAAAAAGGAGGCTTTGGAATGTGACCGATGACTTTCTGCAGTTTTTCAGATCATAAGTGGCACCTCTTGTGGTAGTTGAAAGAAACACCCTGCGGGTAGCTATGATTAGGTTTTCTGGCTATGCTTTTTCGGGCTCTTATGTTGCAGTAGTGCATTCCAAACCATAGTTGCTTGCTTGCTTTTAATTTTTAATAAACGTTTTTATTAACGCAAGTTAAGATTGATATTAATTGTAAATAAAGGATTATCCTTTTCACTTCTTATGGACAGTCTTTTGTTTTAAATAACAAAAAATATGTTAGTTTCAAAGTATACCCTTTATTCATTATTCCACATAATTGCCTAATGACTATAAACATTTATGGGAATGTGTGGTTAACTTCTTGATAACCTCTTCTGAAGTTCAGTGTTGAGCAACCAGTGCGCAATATTTTCAAAACTGAAATACAGTATTGCTAGAGTTTCATTTAAAAAAAATTCCAAACTTTCATAGCAACAATAATCCATTTGTTTATATTATTATTCACTTTCATTGCTTTTATTATTGAACATGTGGAGGGAATATTTTGTGTGTTTATTTCTTGAAACAAAATATTATTTAGGATGTTTTAATTCTTTGTTAAAGAGCGTGGTTTGAATTTAAACAATGAGATGATATTTATACATTGCTTTGTTGAGAGAAGATATTATTATCTATTGAGCTTTTGATGAAGAATGAAGAAGAGAAACCTTTGCCAGTCTGATGTACAATGATAATGTTATTTAACTGCTGTTCTAAATGTATCATTTGAAATCAGTTTGTCAAATACACGTATTCAACTTGTTCAGTCAAGTTCTCGTATCACTGCTCATTTATTGTTGTCCGAGTCGACTTTCTCACGGTCTAAGGGAAACCTCATCTCACTGTTGTCACGATTGATCCCGAAGCTGTCACGGGATTGACAGCCGTCCGACAACAGAGTACTGGTATGAAAAATACAAACGGTGGATATAAATGCACTGTGAAAGGAGGTTAAGTTCAAAAGTTTTGAATTTTTTTTTAAAAATGAGTTGAAACCTTATGATTTAAATGGTTCTTACAATTAATTCTACATTTGTAATCAAAACATTGATAAAGTGTCTTTCTCAATTCATAGGGTAGTATATTCGATGTATTGTATTGCATTGTCAGTATTGTATTTCACTACGTGTATAGTAGTGAAAAAGCATATCAAACTCACCTTGTCTTTCTTTTTCATGATAACCTCTTTCACTGTTAGGTCATGGAAGAATACTCCGTTGGAAAACGAGAATTTGGCATTGACAGGGATTTAGTTGTGGCTGTCGTCAATAACTGTCCGGATGCTCAGTGTAATCGAGCTCATCGTCAATTTAAATCAACAGGTATCAATCCCTATTTACTTAAGAATTAAACTTGTTACCTATCTAATAACCCTTATCTCATAATGGCATTTTCACCTTAGCTGACGGAAGCGACAAAAAGAAATACGCCTTAATGGACTGCGAAAATCACGAAAACCACAAGTACGAAACCGGAGAACGAAGTGGCACGAACATTTTCACGTCTAATTCTTGCAACCCATTGATCACAGACAGATTGAAAAGACAAGTGAAAACGAGACTCAAGAAAAATCCTCCAGTGTGTGATTTCTCCCGAAACCCTTTCAGCATTCGTCAAGTTCAGGAAAACGTGGACCCGAATCATCGCCATTTGATTCCCATGTCGATGGAAACGTCCACTAATGTCAGCTGGAGTTCCATGACCAATAATTGGCCTCAATACCGAATGCAATCTTACGCGGGACAAGAAACATCTTCGAATCAATTTATGACTGAGTACCAATTTGAAAATTCGAAAGCCGACATCACTTCCTTCGGTACGAATTATCGACCAAGAACCGACAACGGTGAGACTACCACGAGAACCAAAAGACATCAACAAGACGTTAAAGCGCTTCCAGCACAAGGCTACCTAGATTCGCAGCAATTTTATGCAACAACTAGCAGTTATGCGAGTGACCCGAAAAAATACGAAAGAACAATGGACAGACAGTCGACTTACAATCATGCCCCGTATCCTTGCACGATAAAACAGAAGATGTCCATAGAACCCACACGTTATCCCCGCATCCAACCCAAGCCACATTCGTCTGAAATTCCCACCTCGTGTGAAACTCGGACTCAGCAAAACGTGGCTGGGCCTTTTCAGTTTCTGCCTCAATCGACCAACATGAACATGTTTCCACTCGCTAGTGCGACGGAAGAAGAAAGTCTGAAAGAGGCCAGAAGAGGATACGGCAGTAACCGCCATTTTGGATCTGCAGAAGGTACAGAAAGTGAAAATAACGTCAACGATGGACGTCAACAATTTTTAAAAAGTGCAGCCTCCCACATGAATTTCCTGACGCCTCAGCCAATGTCTTGCAACGTAAACAATGAGTTACCTTTGATGATGTACCGAACGACTCAGAAATCTTCCGAATGCATGCAAGAGAAACGACATGTTACTGCGAACGACTTGAAACACCTCTCGTCTAAGTTTATAGCCAAACAAGCAGCTCTGAAGCGGAAGAGAATGCCCAGAAACAATTTAATGAGACAACACATATTTGACGAAGCTGGAAATGGTAAGCACAACTAATTAGCGCCCCTTTGTGCTACGACAAATTTAGCTTAGGCAAATCTGAAAAAAATCGCATTTGAAACTTTTATTTCTTATTCGTTTTAGTTCGAGTGGATGGACTTTACGTCATGTTGCTGAAACGACTGCATTTACTTGGTCGACATATTCGTCCGGCTTTGTCAACGGGCTCTGTACGACTCTACGACTCCCTTCGAAATTGTGAGTATTTTTAATATCAAATATCTTAAGCGAGACGTTGTCAGTCACGTCACACTACGCACTTACAACGTACAAGTAAGCAACCCGTGCTATAACGCGTGAAGATATTCTTCTCTCTGTGTAACGGTACACACGTTGTTATGGTTATGATTTTCCCTGTGTGCTGATGCTGAATGTTTTTTTACTTGTTGTCTGGAAACATTTTTCCATGGAGAAGGAGGAATATGCAACTTACTTTTTAAATTGTTTTTGAAAACCAGTCTTTAGTTTATAATATATAAAACAGACTCTTAAATGAATGCGCGCGTGAAGAATAAATTTAGATATTCACTATCCCAATTAATTAGACGTGGCTCGTTTTATTTATATCTAAATTAATAAATTATATACGTGCGTATACTCCGTATATACGTACTTATAATCTGTATATATACACATATACAGACAGTACATGCATATATTTTGTATACATAGACATATATATGAAGTAAAAAGATGTTTGAATTTAACACAGTACATTCAAGTGTTGAGGGAGACGCGTGTTCTATGGTGACATCTCGTGTCAGTTCGTAAAATTAACCAGCTGTTCTGTACATGCAAAACTCAATGGTTATGAAGATAAATGAAACCGAAACGTTCTGAATTCGATTGATCCCAATTTCATGAATTGTGCCAAAACAAATAACTGAGAGTAAAGCTGGTTAAGCCTATGGAATCAATTCCTTTACACATTTTTTATCTAGCAAAAGAACAATTGAGGCATTCAGAAAGTTGTTAAGTCGCTGTGAACGTATTGGTGAAAAATCTGTGACTTGACAACTTTTAATGCTGAGTGCTTCAATTAGTACAGCTATGTACTGAAGTGAATTTCTAAAAGTATGAGTAAACATTTCACTTAATAGTAGCTAAACGCTTTGAAGTAACCTTAGGTAATCAAAAACCACAACGTCAAACTACAGTTTAAACTAAGAGAAAAAACGTCCTGATAAGAAAAATGACAATTGGTGTCTCTTTGATTTTGACTAGTTGGTTGGTTTCGAAACCAAGTGTGTTAAAAAGTTTACAATACTTTGCCGCTGATTGAAGAGCAATCATGGTTTATCTGTCACGAAGATGATAATTTTTCTCACTTTTGGGCAACTCATTTGCCAAAGCAGTTGACACCCGCCATTCCCGAACACGAAAAGTAGAAAGTTGCTGAAACTGAATTTTAACGAGTGACAGGAATTGATTAGAAGCAACACCAACGATAAGACGACAAAACCGGGAATCCGTTGTTTCGAACAAGACGCTGCCTCGTCTTGCGTCTACAGTTTCTTGTTCGAATCTCTCTCGCTTGCTCCATCTATCTATTATTATTATTAACCGGCAGCTAGCAAGTCAGTCAGTCTATCTTGTCTCATTCCTCTCAGTCAAGAGAGAAATCTCGACAATATCTTGCCGAAAATTGTCGCCCAACTCAGCAGGTTTTGCTAGCACTTCATCACGCCTGCTACAGGATAGCGTCGCTTTGAAATTAGCTATCAACACTTCAGCAGCAGCAACTACTACTACTAGTACTACTACTATTCTCGCTCCGTCGCCACAGATAAGTGTTTTATCACCGTAAACTTAACTGTCGGAGTGAATATCAAATTCTTAATAGTGCCGCATTACCGAACCACCCTACAGGCAAGCCACGAGGAATGGAAGAACCCCCTTTCACCGTCTTTTCCTCTTCACTACCGTTCCATCCCCTCCCCCGCTCTTTTGCTTTGCTTCTCAGCATGATTTGGAAACATCGCGGCAACACTAGACAAGACGTGGCAAAGCACGATTACTTTAAAAGAAAAACGACTCGACAAGGATTATGCTTTTAACAGGAAGTTAATTGAATTTTAAATGCGCTAAAACTGGAAATTCCCAAGACGATGGAGAGCATTCTCAAACATAAAAATATAAATGATGTTTTTCAACAAACTAAAAGTGAGAAAGTAAGGCTTAGTGCTAGCTAGAATAGAATTTTCATTACCCTGCTGTTCGTTATGTTGCTACACACCCAACAATGAACCTTGCTTTCATTACAGTAGCAATAATCTGCTCACTAAACTAATTGGTCGCGTCATATGCCAAATCGCACTGGTGGTCTTCTCACTCACGCATTTACATGTTAGCTATTTGTCTTATACAACAGTAATACTGACACGTTACTTATTGTATCACGCGACTTAGAGGCAAAACGTTCCTTGTTCATAAAGGTATGTGTATACAAGATATGTTTAAAAATAAGTTTTTTGAAATGGCAGCAATATTACATTCATTCTTTTTTACATACAAACAAAAATTTTCGCCGATACAATAGCAACGTACAGTACTCCAGATCTGTATGGTGTGCAGTAGAAATGACGCAGGATATAATGTGTCTGGGACATATTTGTACCTATCTTATCACCAGGATGTATTTGATATATTCTTCTTCTACTCAATGTACTGTAGTTTCCATTTTGTTTATTCTTGGAACAACATCCTAAGTTATTAGTGATAGCTGGCTGACATGTCTTTTAGAATCCCTTGGCACTAGATCGTATTATTCAGAATTGAGATAAAAATTCATCCGCTATTATTAAGTTAACCACAGGCTGGAGATAGGAAAAGTAGCATCCCATTTTAGAAATGTAAGACGCTTGATGACGTTAAAGCAAAATTTGCACACTCACCCTGCTTGGGTAATTTGGAAGGTGACTTTGTTTCAGTCGTCGACAAGGTTAGCATCGTGGGTGGCGTACGACACCCAGTCACCACCTTGTCGCCAGCCACACCTTGCTCAAAACCAACTTAGCAATCTAGGATGCCAACACGTTGGCGTCGAAGCGACGTCTTTAATGAAGCTCGCACCTTTAGCAAGCTGCTGCTACAGCTACATAACACGGGCTTCCAACTTGATTATTATCATTTCCATAATGCAACGAGTAGAATCTCGGCGCAGTCGCCTACGCTGCATAATTATTGCGAAACCCAGTGGACAGGCAGATATCATTAGACGCGAAACTTTATACCGTTGCCTCCGAAATTATTCTCATTGATGGCATTAAAAGCGCGCTCCACGTCCATCCTCTCCATTATCCTAGTATAGTCGTCATTACATTTATTAAGGGAGCCTGCATCGCGAATGGCGCTCCATCAAGGCGTCGCGGAGGAATCAAGTCATCAAGTCGTAAGGCGAGAAGCGGCGACGTCACCATCGACAGAGTCGAACACCTTGGTGGCTAAACTCTAAGCCGAGGGGTGTTAAAAACAACACCTTCGCTATTATTAGAAAGAAAGGAAGAGGAAGGGAGGCTAAGATTCCTCTCTACCACTTACAACACCCCCGCCCATTACCCGTTTCTAACCCAAATGGCGATGAATTTTGAGTGTTTCGACTGGGATTAAATCACGTTGCTACGCGTTACGTTGTTGAGTAATTTATGCAGAATATTTAATTTCGTGAGCTTAGATAAAACTTGAGGCGCTTGCCTTTCAGGCAGTCCCGCCTATTTTTTTTATGGAAGGTGAATGAAACTTCAGAAAACAAATATAAGGAGACAAAAACCGGAGTAATGTGATAATAATCCACCAGCAACGAACAGTCATTAATATCGTGGACTCTACAATTTGTTTCAAAATAAACAAAACACTATCAACTTCAATCAATGACCAATAATTTGTATCGATCGATTCACTGAACAAAAAATGGCTCGATTTTTTTAGCTGTGAAACACAGCTCACCAAAGAAGACTAGTCATAATTAACTTTACGAGAAGCTATTTTTTTTTCGATAGCAGGCTACGTAATTAAAAACGTAACGTGCCAAAAAGGGAACCTAGTAGAAGGGTCGTAATTCAGCCTTAGCTGTAGGCGTCCAACGGGCGTCATTAATAAGCAAAACAGGCGTTGTGTACACAGAGGAAGTGAGCTCTTTTGTTACTTTTACATCTAGCCCGCCTGCGTTGAATGGGGTTACTTTTTTTTTATGCTTGTACTCGTATTCAGTTTTTGCTCGACACAACAACTGCATGTGTTAGGGAGAATAACCGAGGGGGAAAGGAAGAGATAACGAAGGCACGCGCGCAGAATAATAACGCGTTCCGTATGACTGAAATCGGGCACTCTTTGAAATCACACTCGACACGAAAGTACTGCGGGAAAGCCATTTGCGCGTTGACGTTAAGTCATCGTGTTGGGAATGAAGTCTCGTGTCAAAAGTCAATGGACGCGAACTTTACCTAGTATTGCAAGACCAAAGAAAAAATAAACGAAGCCATCGACTTGTATAATTTTTTTGTCTTCGACTGAAAGGTTTTGCGCAATAAGCCACATTTTAAAAAATTGTTCAGGGGAAATATTTTTCTGGTGAGAAACTCCATACAGTATCATACTGAGCAACAAGGCGATTTTCTAATATAGAGAATACGTCTATTTTATGCTGGAAAATCCATTTTCTTTCCGAAAATTCCAAGAGGTGATAGAAACAGTAACAAGCTAGAAACAGTACTGAGTACAGATTGATATAAGAATGCCATTTATGGAAAAGTGTGGTTTATCATTATATTGCTCGAGCCCTTCAATGAATGCTTATTCGATGTTCGTGTGTGAAAAAAAATAGTTGAGAGGAAATTTTTTAGTCAGAAGAACTCTGTGCCAGTTGAGCATCAATTCTGCCCCTACGAGAGTCGTCTTTTGCGAACTGAAATGAAATCCCCCACCCACAAAACAACTCGAAGCAATATTAAAAAAACAAAACGGAACGGAGTGGCTAAGTACAGTAGTGGGTAGGATAAATACGAGTAGTAAGGTCCTAGCAGACTAATCCGGAGAGGAATCCACAAGAGCGGGAAAGTGACACGTGTGTAGTAGGGGCAACGAGCGAAGCGGCAGAAATAGCCGTTAGCATTGTGGAATGCCCCTTCTGGGCTCGAGGATTTCGCCTGTCTGGGCTTTTGTTTGAAAAAAATGTTTATTGCTGAAAAGTTCCCTCTTATGGTAGTTCTGAAGTGAATTCCAAATTAAAAACGGTCCATCTCGTTGCTGCTGCTGCTGCTGCTGCTGCGGCGGCGGTGCGTGCATGCGCACTTGTGTCGGCGCCAACGCTATTAATCTTGCCTCTTAAGAAAAACCAGAGGCTTCCATTGTAATGCTCTTTTGTTATGGCATTTCTTCAGCCCAGCGCAGTTGAATGCTCGACCGAGGGTAGAGAATATTTTACTTCGCTTGTTTATTCCCGACTGGACTGGTCTCCGTTTCAATAGCCAGCTAATGTATTTTTTCTTTCCCCTCATTGCTTTTTATCGTACAAAAAAAAAAAAACAAACGATGGCGACCAAATAAAAGAAACAAATCACCATAACAATTAACAACCATCAAGAGCAGGATCCTTTTAAGTTTCCAAAACATGTTGAATTATTAGTATAAACCTATGTAGGTACACCCCCTATAACTCGTTACCCTCTTGTTCCGACGTAGAGAACAATACCTAGAGCTTGATGTCAGTGTTCCAGAAACTCCGTCGCGAGAGACGGTTGGTATTAATCACATTATAACAAATCTTCGTCATCGTTGAATTCCTTTCCTTAGTCTAATCCGAACCACCAACACCGAAAAGCATTTTGTTGTTACTTTCAATTTCCTCGTTTTCTTTTTTCCCTCAGCATTTTCTTAATAAATATAAAAAGTAGCGATGGGTTTCAGTTACAGAGAGGACACTAAAGTTTTTAGCGATGACAGCCGCTCTGACGCCTGACGCGCAGCTAATTGTCATTGGCTGTCAACGGCAATCAGCGTTGCCAAGAAGCTACGGCCGCTGTCGATGAATACATTGGCAAAACAAAGGCAACGAAGAAACAGGTAGTATTCGGCCCTTCTCAGCCGGGCTGTCAACTAAGACACGGTCCAAATTTATGGCAACTCGTGAATCTAATAAAAAATGCATTTTCATTTGCGAGAAGAAAGGCGAGATTCTTCTTCTTCTTCCAACCCCCTCTTCTTTCAGTGCGTGAAGTATCATCTTACGCCGATCAGTGTCGGATGCAGCTTACAAACGGTACACAGACATGACCGCCAAATAGAACCGAAAAAAAGATAAAAACCGATGCCTATTAAATGAAATTAATAGATGCACAGTTTAACCGAATATGTTAATAATCGTCCCAATACAAGGGATTTAAATCGATTTACACTAAATGTTCCAATCATTATTTCCACTTGCCCATCTCATAGATTTCCTTTTTCGTGCTTTTCATTATGGAATTCATCACCGTTTTACATTAGAAAATTTGGTTTTCGTATTTCAGTCAAAATATTGTGTGAAATTATGTATTCATATGAAAAAAAAATTATATAATTATATTCTTTACTGTAATTAATAATGTATATTTTTGTAAACATTTGTCCCAAAGGGATGAAATAATAATAATAAAAAAATAATCTAACTAGCAGTAAACTCGTCCAACAACATAAACCAACTAAACGTAAATCCTCACTTAGATAATTGTCACACCCTCGCTGATGACACTTTCCAGTCGCCAAGGTTTCCTGCCCCCCCCCCCCTCAATGTTGGTAAAATCCAACTGCTAACAGCTTCTCGGTCTTTGTGATTTTCCCGCAAAAATAAGTAATACGTTAATCGCCATTATAAGACCTGCACAAATGGGGGATGGGTTTTTCTTTGGTATACAGTATATCTAACAACTGGTATTAAACGCACTCTTTCCGTATGATCTGGTTGTATTTTATAAATGTCCATTAGATGGACGAACTGTGTCATTTCTGCAGCTGCTGCCCACGAAGACACGTAACCTTCCCTCCTAGTGATGGATGAAAATTATCCGTATGACGACTCACAAAGGTGTGGGGGGAAACAAAAGGCACTAGACACAAACAATATAAAATGGTACTCCAACTTAACTCAACCCATCACTTCGTGGCGTGGTCCGATTTCGTCACCCAACACTTTTCTGAAGACTTATCTCAAATAGCTTCCTATACAAGAGGATTATACCCCAATAGGCAACAAGAACGCTCTCTGTCGTAGTTTAATATGAAGTCAGAATAAGTGATTGGCCTCCTTGGAAAAGTATTATCATAGTTCTGTCAGCTCGAGTTTAGTTTACGCAAAATGTCGTACCAATGCAATAAGCACCGTCCCAGTTGGAGAATCCCCTCCCCCCAAATAAAATAGAAATAAAAAAATTGAGACACCCTCCAGAAAAAAAAAAGGACAAAAAATTGTTGAGGCGCTAGTTGAGAATGGAAAGACGTATTTATTTGGAAAAAATAATCTTCATAAAACAAAGCTCTCAAAAGAGTAAAAGCACTCATAAATTTATTAGGAAATTTAACTGCTCGAAGAAAAGCGTTTCACGGATTACAAAATGGAAAAGAATAGAGAAAAATGGTTGGCAGGAAAAGGCAAGCAAAGTGTGGGGGGGCGAGTGTGAAAAAAACCAAAACTGAAAACGAGAGAAAGATAAAAAAATCTCAGCTTGGAGAATGAAAGCACTTTGGGTTTCGGTTCCCTTGCATTACTAATGCCGCGGGCTTTAGCGGCGTTAAGACTAGGTCTGGCTGGCAAAACAGCCATTGTAGGGATGTAAATAATGGGAGGATTAGTCGTCGGAGCAAATATGCCATAATGTTATGATTTACTCGGGCAATGCTAAGGAATCAGGCCATAAAGATGTCATTGCTGCTGCAGTGACACGAAGCGCCAACCCCCCCTCAAGTGCAGCGCTCACGTACACTGGCGGGCCTATTAAGCGCGAGCGTGATGCATCGTCTCTCGCGAAGAGAACGACACTTTGAAAACTAGTCAAACTCGTAAATTTCGTCCAGAGTCCATCACCGCCACCATTAGAACAGCAGCGCCGAGGCGAAAAACGAGGAAACGCAAAGGGAGGCGAATTGGCTAATGGAAAGGAAGACGATACTTTGGAGAGGAGAATAATAATAGTCAACTAAAAAATGGTCATTGCAAAACGAGGAAAAAATAACGCACAAAGACGATTATTAGTTAATTTTGGCTTTCAAGCGTTAGCACTCGACGACCAATGTAGGTTTGCTGAATTCGACTAACAAATACTGCATCTTAAGAGGGGGGAGGGGTCCTATAGTCATAATGATTACACCATCTCCCAGCTCCAAGATTGAGATTCCTAATGATTTTCCCTAATTGTATCGATAGTAAACAACGATACTTTTCAATATATTATTACAAGTCGTACCAACAAAATGTCATCAAAAGTGACTTTGACACAGTTTGTATGCTCTCACCTTGGACCAAACACAACGATGACAAAAGCTCTGCTGATAGGCTGACAAAAGTTGATAATCTACTCGAAGAATGAATGTAAACTAAAAAGTAACTGAACATGTACACAGTCAACGGTTTCCTTCATGTAATCCTTGTTTAATTATCGCCATTGTCTCTGTTGCTGATCCCGAAACGGGAGTGTAGCATCGGCCCCTCACCCAAAGCGTTTATGATGAATGGCTAATGCATTATTGCCATTACGCTTTGCATGGGAGCCCCATCGAGACGAGTGGTGTGTGTAGTTGTGTCTTTTCTCTTTGTTTATGTCCCGCTGCTAAATGGAAGCGTTGTTTCCCCATTGCCTAATCTACTCATTAATTACGGTGGGAAATCTCGCAGCATCTCGTCGCAACTGATTGTTCTCGCCATTAATCCCGTGTTCAACAAGAAGCGACTTCCTGCAAGACTGAGGCGGATCGCCACGAGCAATTACCACCTCGTTCGAAAAGTGTGTGCGTGTGCGGGGGGAGATGGCGTGCGGTGACGTATGATGTACGACGAGCCTTGTTTATGGTCCGAGGCTGCATTGTTTTCCCCTCTCTAATGACGCTACCGCCTGTCAACAATAGGGCACAACATCGTTAGTTCACCTCCACCATGAAACGCTGATTAAAGCGCACCTAACCATGACCGAATGTGTATTTGTGCGAGAAGCACTGGTAAGAGAGGGAGGGGGGGGGGATATTTTACCGACAGATCTTTCGTCACTTCGTCGTGTGGCTTCTAAAAAGTGCCATTAACACGAACTTAGCTTTCCTTACAAAAGCTGACATCACTGACAATACTTTCATCAAGAAGTAGTTAATGAATATTGATCTACACAAAACGCATAGTGACAAGATAGAAGAAAAATGATCAAGTTTATCGGATAATACTTTCTTTCCATAAAGAAACGACTTGAGCTGAAGTAGTCACAAGTTGGTGGAATCAATTACCATATCGAATAAGACGACTCACACCCACAAACACACCAAATTTTTATAAATCTATAAGCACAAAACTAGCTACATATGTCAACTATCATGTTCACAAAAACAATCATGTTACACATGATTGTATTGTTAGTCTTAATTTTGATTTTTTTTCATGTATTATGTTCGGGTGTTTGGTCCTTTGGACTATTATAATAAATAAATAAATAAATAAATAAAACCTATAATATTTTAACACGTTCTTATCCCGGTTAAAATTAATACTGGTGTTTAACATGTCTATTATGTTATTAAATTACAAAGTTTATCAAAAGAGAATATGTATACTGCACACACTGAACCTTGCTTGTTAATCAATAAAAAACAAAGTTACGATAACACACAAACACAGACACATTTCTAAAACTAAATCTCGCTACGCCCGGTCAGTAATAGTTGGACTTATTTTATTTATTTCGTAATTCATGCCATAGAGACAGTACTGGTTCAACAAGTTTTTACAATGATGATGATGATGATCATAATTAATAACTGGCTGTATGCCCATCAACTAATAATCATGTCGAGTCTAGAAGTTACCCGTCCAAGATGACGGAACAAATTTCAGAAATATTCTGACGCTCTTTGATTTGAGATGCTATTTAGATTCATGTTTGTTTACATGTTTGTTTGTTTGTTTACATTCATGTTGTTACGGTGAACTAATGGATCATGGGATTTCACCACAACTACGAGTATAAAACAAAAAGCGTTTCCAATCCACAGATAACGCACGGAGCTGGGTATATAGTAAAACGTTTGCTTAAAAATGTGAACCAATCGACTTAAGATTTTGTCGCTGTACAATTGAGTAACATTTTATAAGTGGCCAAAGTAGACCAGATGAAAATAAGTGTTTTGAAAAAAAAACGATTAGCATAGTGGGCAAGAAACATTTTAAAGAGAATAATTTTATAACATTATAGTATTTGGCTTGAAAAAGTTCACTTGTTGTTGTTTTTTTCACCAAACAGGTCTTAATGGAAGTTTAAACATCATCCAGACCATGCGCAGAGAAATTCCATTCGGTTTAGACCAGACTATGAAAGGCAACCATCATACCAAGTCGGCCTACCAGATGGAAAATAAAAATGCTGCTGTTGCTCTTGATCCAGCAAATCATCCTATGAATCGTTAACCAACTGGTCAACGTTTATGTTTCTTTTTTAAAAAGTTGTTTGATTTTCTTTTATTCCAGGGTTAAGTTTCCACAATTCCTGTAAATTATTTCTTCCTCTCAGTAAGATGAATTTTGCAAAATGTAACCTATGAATTTTGAATGTAACTCATTACTTGTTGGTAAATACTTAACGTTTGTTTACAAATTATTAATAGTTTACTTAGATCCTCCACGTGTTAGTTGGTGTTTTCATGAATTTCTTCCATTCTCTGAATAATGTTAATTTTGTGAAATGTGATTTTTGCGCTATTGATTTTTATACTTCTGTACGTACAATAATTCAATACGAATTCACAGATTTAATAAACAAGTTTTCTTCCTAATGATAAAAAAAACATGGTCTATTGAAATGTCATAGCAATGTTTCATCCGAGTGTGCTCGGAAGTAATGGTGACACGAAAGGATACCTATTATTTGTAACTGATTTCATTCATTGAAACTGGGTGCTACAACTCTTGTCAAAGTCATCCTTTGTTTCACCTTTCTTTGAAAGTAAGTGACCGTGACTATGGTAACTAGAGGTGTAAGCAAATAGAAGGGTAGGAATACAGTGCAGTAGGTTTTATCCAAACTCGGATAAACTCAACTATTTTATTGGCTTCCGGCTTCTTTGATGACACGACTACAAGAGATCGAGAAATAGAAACGTAAGCATGTTGTAAGTTTTACAAAGCGATGCTTCGCCAGTCATCACTCAATTTAATCTACCAGGCTCTTGGTTCATCAAACTAGCTTTCATTTCCCAGAATGCACAGATTCCACCATCATTTATGCTATGTGAACAATATACTGTTACATTAGCATTACTAAACTAATGATGAATAATGGCAAAAAAAAACAAATAAATAGAAATTGAAACGCCGTTGAATTGGGCGGTTGTTCTCAAGTTTGTCGTGAAGTGAGTGCTGCGAGCCAAGTCAGCTATTGTAGAAGGAAGCGTCGTCGATGACAGAGTGGTTCATTGATAGCGGAGGAGTGAGAAGCGAGAAGGGACCTAATGCAAGGAGCATGACACGGCAGTAAATCTGCATTTAATCGGTCTTGTTAAGGCGTCTTCGTCTCGCGCCACCCACTTGCAAGAGCCCGGGATTAGGACGAATATTGAAATGGCGAATATTGAAATTAATGCCTCGCGCAATGAATGGTGAAGATGTGGCCTTGGAGAAGGCGTCGTCGTCGTCGTCATAACGACAGCATCTGCACTTAGCGCTTCATGATGATAATGCTTAAGCTAACGCTTAGCAGCGAAGAAAAGCTCCCCCCAAAAAATCAAGAAAAGTAAGATGGCCATCAAAAATGAACAATGTTACTAGACTTGTGGTGCGAAGAAAGCCTCGTTAAGAATTCGAGACGTTTTCGACTAATGTCCTCTTTCCAACTGACACTCGCCTTCGATGCGCTAATGGACCCATTATTAAACGTAGAATTAACGAATTAATCAACACGCTGCTAAGTGATTGCGCCGACTTGTTCTAATACTCGGACGGCACTTGAACTGGAAACAATAAAACAACCTCGACAATTCCCTGAAGAAACATCGACACAATATTAATTCACCTATTAACCATTTCGGAATAGTGTCGTTAACCATTAGACTCGTGACAATCTTGAACGAGCGTACTCTTTGTACGGACAAGTATCGAACAAAATTTGTTTCCTAGTCGAAACTCAAATTTAATGAAAATAAGAAACCTCACGTACACAGTATAATATTAACACAGTAATCATTCTCGTCAATGCTGCACCTTGGATTAACTATGCCATTAAAATTCAATACTATGAGCTGTACACAGCAATCCTCCCTTAACGTCGTGGTTAGGTTCCTGAAAACTACCACTTCAACTGAAACAACGTTAAGTGAAACCATTGATTGTGCTTAACAGTATAGTGTAAGCTAGGCTACACTCTATTGTACGCTATACTAATGTAGGCTTTACAACGACGTTATAACGAAATGACGTTAACTGAAACGACATTAAGCGGAGACTTTAAAAAAAAAACCTACATTAAAAAACATCCTTATACATTTTACGCTCCATTCTTTAAGTCTCGAGTACAGTCAAGGATACACCTAGTTTTTTTGTCATAATCCAAGTTCAACTTTCTCACGACAACGAACAACTTTGCCGTGATGCTTATTAATTAGAAACACTTTCTCCGTATTGGGCCGAAACCCATTTTACTTTGAATCAGTGTTGAAGGTTGAACAAGATCTCGACTTTGAAAGGCAGACAGAGTGGTAGGAGTAATTACCAAAAAAAAACGACTTGGGCTTTTGTACAAAGACAGCGGCGGCGGGTTCTTTGGGATCAGCACTATCAGCGACAACGAGAAATGCACATACTAACTATATATAGTACAAAGACACGGAGGCCAATTAGGCCGGGTCCCCATTGCGTTGGCCACAAAGCGAGCTGTTCCTCATTTGCATACGATGCGTGGGCGTCGATTTCCCCCTTTTGACTCTGGTCCTGACCGTTGCACCTGACAACGTAGCTCAAGCTGAGATTCAATGAAACGCTCCCACCCTTAATGGATGCGGTTGAGAAGAAAAACAGCCAAGACTCCCCTCGAGTCAAGATGATGATAACTCCAGATGCCTGTACAGTACCCTAGTAGGGTCGGTTACTCGTGTCTTCGAGTTCCCTGGGGATTCAAAAACGTACCGACTAAATCAACGCGGGTTCTCCAACACTTTTCAAAAGTTATTTCTTTTAATGGAGACGCTATGAATCGATAACAGCGTGAATACCATTTCAATGCTTCGAATTTTAAAAGCCTCATCTATAGAATTCACGGTATCCGCAGCAAGTGTATTTATTATTCTTCACTAAATACACGCTTTATCGTTTAACCGTAATCGTTTCATTTTTTGTTTAAACTCTCAAATCATCGATAATCACTTAATCTGAAACGTTTGAAAAAAAATTAAGCCTTTTGTTATTTTTTAAAGTAATCATAGGTTATATCACTTAACCGAACAATAAAAATGTAGGAGAAAAAACAAAGCACGTTGTAAGAATGAGGCGAATAAAAATCGATCAAATCGAGCAGCAACCCCCGTTCGTCAAGATGATTCTGGAACACCCTGTAGAATAATCAAAACGAGCAATTAGAGGAGCTCGTTATGCTAACACTCTCTGCACGGTTGAGAGATTGGAAGCGGGGTAGTCCCAGCAGACACTGGACGAGATGCCTTTAAAGCGAGTTTACTCGATTCCAAGAACCAACAGCATTTAATCAGGAGCTTAAGCATCTCTCCAAATGACGAGTCGAATTAAGCCTTTTCCACACCAACCCCTAAGAACAACACGCGTCCATTAGGCGAACCATCTTAACGAATTGCACTTCGACGGCGGTTCATCTCATCTAGTAAATTAATTCGCTCCACCTCCCGTTACTTTTACACTACTACTACTACTACTACTACTACTACTACTACCACCTCCACAGCTACCGTAGTAGGTCGCAGTGTGGTGAGCAAACGCGCTAGATCATTAGGTTCCCGAAAAGAACTCGCGAAGAGATAATGAGGGAGGATAGACTGCGTGGCCAATCAGCGGCTTTCTCTCATTAGCACGCAACGAGTAATTGCCTCAAACGCTTAATGAAAGGCAAACAAGCCACGTGCCACAGACGTTGATTGGGGGAAACCGAAAAACTAACCCAAGACTCTGGAAAAGCGACTGCCGCCGTCGGGTTTTGACACACGCTTCACTGCAGTACCTTTCTATTTCTTTTTTTTTTCGTCGATCTTTCGAAAGAAAAACAAACAAACAAACATGAAATGTCAAACTCAAAACAAGACCTACCCAACAAAATACACTCGTCACACTCGTAATGATAGCGCGTTCCTCATCATTAATCAACATCTCATCCTCTTCACTTGGCGTCTTAGTCTTCAATATGGATCAACTGTTTCAAATCGTAAACTAATATGGGTGGGGACTAACAAAAGAGTGTCACTATATTATTGCAATTGATTTATTTTTGGTTATAACTGATTTGGGTTCTCCCAAATATTATGTATTACTATGGTCAATTTTTCTTGGGTATTATCCATTTAAGAATTAACGATTCCTGCTGGATGATTTCTACTTTTTTCCATATGTTTGATGTTGTCTTTGTCTTGTATTTGTTTTTTGATCCGGTTTGGAACGCAAATAAATCAATTATAATATGTGATACATGTGAATGTATCAAATTTTCAGGGACAAGTGTTGTGTCAATTCCGAGCTGAAAAGTGAAAAGTCGTTTTTTTCAGGTAGAGTGTTGCTGACGCTGTAAACTACACTTTCGTTTCCCATTGTTGTAACTAAACATACATATAATACTGTGCCTAGTTTACTATATATCTAGTTTTGCCGAGCACAAGCTCATTGTTGAGAGTGCATAACGGATTCATTTACAACTACATTGTACCAAAAAACCAAGTTTGTTGGTTTTTTAAATTACTCGTTTCCAGATTAAATGCATACAAACAAAGTACGGTAGAAATGTTTAGTCGTTTGTGCAACTCGACTTGGCAGAGCGAGCCAACGAGACCAGGTTTGTAAACGTGATTTAACAAGGGAAATTTTAAACAAGATCCCCTTTTCCCGGTGGAAAAATACAGAGTGAACGTTTTCACGGAAAAAGGCGATGGACCAAAAACCTCATAAAACCCGAGTTTGTTAAATTAAATTCATTCCAACGTTCACTCTCTTCCTTTAATCTCTCCTGTTGAAGACGTGTTGTGAAGCAAGAGAAAATTAGGAACCTTTTCAAAAACGTTAAAAGCTGCACATTCCTTGACAACACTCTTTAACCGCCATGGCAACACCTTTTCATTGGGACGTGGCAATGGCAAGAACAACGAACAAAAGAACAAGTAGTAAAGTAAAAAATAAAGAAGAAGAAGAAGAGAATGGAAATAGAAATTCAACCAGCAGCACCCAAGAAATTAAAAGGATCTTGACGAGAAACTCGCTCACAACTAATTGAAAATTTAACTCGGGTTTCAATGGCGAAATCATCAATCCTATCGTCAAGAGAAATTTGGAACGTGTTGCTTTACCGAAAAAGAAAAAGAGTCTGGAATGAAGAAGACAAGCAGCAGCGAACGAACGAACGAATGAAAAGAAAAGAGAAATGAATTCCGTCTTCCTTTAATTATATGTCCTTCAGCTACTTAAATTTTTTTCAATGATTTTCTTCTTCTGTAACTCGAGTAACGTTCCAGAAAAATTTTAAAATGGTGAAAGACAAGTTGAATTTTCCAAGAACATTATGGAAATAAAGATTACATTTTTGGCTCCGTTTGATAGACAAGTTAAAAACACCAGGGGTGACGACAAGAACTAAAATACAGGGTATATGAAAATTGATCGAGAATGCAGTCAAAATATTCCCCACTTTTAGTTACTCCGTCATATAAACAAAGATGAGATACAATCGTAAACTTTATCCGTGATAACAGTTTACAGTAGTCTGCACTATCATATAAGAAATTTCACCTTTGTGTATTGTTTGGTTCAATTCAAGAACCACTGAACCGATTTGAAAGTACTTTTTTTTCGTCTCTGTTTTTCGTCATATTTTGTTTAGTGACAAGTTTTAGTAATGTAATGTATTGTTTTGTTTGTATTTGCTCTTGTCTCATTGGGACGTATAAAGAATAAAAAATAAAAGAGAGAGACCCCTTGCACTGCAATATTCTAAATTTCAAGAGTAGACCAAATTTTGTAAAATTTAGCTAATGAGAAAAATAAATGAATGTTATAGCGTTGTTGTTGTTGTTGTTGTTGTTTGTCGCTTGTTCGCAATATATCAGCCAGCACTAAATAAAATTTGTGTGTATTTACCTTTTTGGGTGCTTGATAATAAAATAAAAATAAAAAATAAAAGCAACAACTTTGCCAGGCTTTCCAGCACAACACAGCGCGTTGCTACAGCTTCGTCAAGCTTTCCAGCATAACACTGTGCACAGTAGACTTACGAATTGGCACTGTAACTAGGCTAATTAAAAATCTGCTATGAGTTTATTCATTATGAATATTGTTGGCTGTATTGTTATACGGTATTAAGCCAAACGCAACAGGTAAGGGTGTCCCAAATGAGTACATTAGCGCGTACTGACTTGATATGAGCCTTCTTTTTCACGACACGACTGACATCACTCACGACATCTCACTTTCGCGCCAGACCATTTGAAAAGTTTTTCTTGAACTCGGTTAATGACGAAAAACTAATTTTTAAAACTCTCGCTCCTTAGCAACCAAAAATTTAAAAAACAAACAAACAAACCGGTTCGTCATCGGCGACGATGGAAAGGGGTGTCATTGTCTTATCTGTTGCAGTTGTTGTCCGTTGAGTTTTGCGCAGTCATCATTTGGTAGTACGCAACGCTGCCTCTTGAAAAGCGAAACTGGGGGCGGAGAATAAATAGGGTCACTATCGTCGTTGCATCTAGCCGTTGTCTTTTTTTCCGTGGAAAGAAGGAGAGAGAGAGAGGGTTAGTTAATAAGCGAGGCATTTGTATGCTAGCGCCGGGAAGAGGTCGCGTCGGGGTTACGTCCCGGCATGCATTAGGTAGCTAACAGATGCTCCCGATTCCCCATCAAGCGTGGATTGGAATTAAACCCATCGGACTCTTAATTTCCAAAATCAGTCAGTATAAATAATAAATGGCGGGTCATTTTGCTCGCCGCTCACGCCCGCCTTAGCGCGGCTAATGAGCGTCGTGATGGCGCGAGCCTTAATTATTTGCACACGGGTCTAAGCCAGCGTCCTTTATTTATAGGCAGATTAGACGACCCGCCTCCCACGCGCACCAGGGTCAATTAAACGGGCGCCGAGACGCGCAGGAAATGGACTCGAGCGCACCAACACACGCCACGCTACTTTAGTGCGTACCGCACCAAAGCAAGAGAGATGAACAATCTTCGAGATGTCGTGGGATGAAACCCGAAAAACGAAATGGTGATAATGACGACGACGTCGACGAACGAACGACGACGACGACGACGACGATGATGATGATGATGATGATGATGACGAAAAAGCAACGCGAGTGTCACGCTGTTAGCCAAATAATTATTACCAAAGAGAAACATGGGCCAAAGTAAGCCAAGTGTAACGAGTTTCGCAATCTCTTGACAGTGGGATTACAAAAAAGTACACTAAAATGTAAAAGCGTATATCGTACTCCCGTATCACATTATAAATTCACGTCCATGACTGATAACCGACAACCCTACAAAATCATGTCTTACAACTATAGAAACATGTTCATTATACCATTGCAAATCGTAGTGCGAGCATGACAATTAATGTGATGAGTAATGAAAATGGTACTCACCGACACCAGCGACTAACTTCAATTGGGTCCTTGTAACCGCTTTGGCATAAAAAAAAATATTACTTTCTTTTTAATTTTTTTTCAACATTTTTTGATCTTCCTAAAGTAAAAATAAAGAAAAAACACTGATTAATTTAATTGTCAATAACTGGTAAAAAAAAATGTCAAACTTAACACTATCGGTTATTCCTATCAACACTGCAATCTGCTGATGAAAATGTCGGAATTGCATCAACGAAAGCAACGCGAGTAAAATTTTACTTATTGCCCATTCTTACTTAAATGAGCAAAAATTCGTGAATGAGAAAACTCGCGTTTGTTATTTATATGGCACGACGTCGAGGATCCTTTTTCGCAGTTTAACGTCTCTTCACGCTCTGAAGACAACTTTTGTTAATGGAGATTCTTAGAAGGAATTTCGACGAAGCTCGAATGAAAAGTTAGGCATTTATTTGCTATGAAATGCGAAGCGTTAATGGCCTCTGGTATGAATTACGCAAATCGAAATAAAACAGAACTAAGGCGAAGTTTTTTCCTGCTTCTTCTTCTTCTGCTTCATCCTCCTTATGCACGAGCATTCTTCTTAGCGAAAAGTTTGGGAAGTTCAACTCAGTCATAAAAGAAATGGGGACAAAAAAAAGAAGAAGAAGAACTTGGCTGATAGGCTGCCATCATCACGCAATTCCAATTTTAAATTAGACATGCAATGATGGCCTTTCTCTACTCGATGAAGAAATGACCTTTCTTTCTTTTTGGTTTTCTTGTCACCCTTTTCATGCGAAACCAACAAATAAAGCAGGCATTCAAAACAAAAGCAATAAAAATGTTGACAACCTCGGTTGACTTAACTATGTGAAAGAGCTGTTCCGCCATAATCGATGAAAGGTTTCAGTATGACTGAAAGCCAATTACACACTGACGTAGGACAACCTCGAAAACAAATACGGCGTTATTAGTTATCCTGTGTGCAATAGTAGTGCACTGGACAAAGTGAACTATGAACAAATAATAATATTAATGAATTACAAATGTGTCAGGTTGGTACGTACAACTATAACCATTAGTTGTCGATGAACTGAGTAGTAATTAACATAAAGTGCTAAATTATAATGAAATTTCTAAAAACATCCCTATGATGAATGAAATCTGCTACCTTTGCAGATTCGTAAAGTAGTTATTACTAACAAGCGGACAATAGGTATCAGTATAATTTGATCGACAAACCCTATTCACGTGTGAACTATTTTAAGTTGACAATTACTTGCTACTTCATTTTTTTTATGTATTGTAGTTGTTTAATTATGATAGAATATTGTGCTAATAATGAATAAAATATTATACAGTATTGTGCTAATTCCCAATTCCAGATAATGTATTTTCGATTCCAGATATTGTATTTCAATTTGGTCCCTTTGACTGTCCGACAGAAGACAGAAATGATAAAAACTGAAAGAAAATAAAAATAAAAAGACATTACGTCACAAATGAAACTCTTTTGATGAACTTGGAACGTGATTCGAGTTTAATCCACTGCTACCAATGGATTTTTTAAGATTCTGAAAAACTGCAATGTTATTGGGAATGCTCTTTGGAATTGTTCGGAAATGCCAAAGAAACAACAAAGCAAAGAAGAAATCGATCAGGTGACACATCACTTGACCGTAGCGCCACTTGTCGATAAAAATGCACAGTTTCATTTTTTTTTTAATTCACAAACTTCTTCAATCTTTAATTTTGCGACGTTCTTGTTTAAATGAACGAATAAGTCTACAGTTTTACGGTTTGTCATCAGGAAGAGTAGACAATAAACATGGAAGTATGGAAAAACTTTTAAAAAATATGTTCCCATTCCACAACAACGTGATATAAAGTGGTAACATATTTTTTCCGACATTGATTGGTCCCGTCATAAGACGTATTTAATGTATACATGATTCATCTCTTTGCACAATTAAACTTAAAAATACTATCCTAGAAAATTCTCTCCGCCAAACGACAAGAAAATAAAACGTAATAAAATTAAGGAAAAATAAAAAAGTTCATTAAAGAAAATTATTATCACACGACGATGTAGGTTTGAGCACAAAAACAGCATCGTGTAGCCAATAGAAAGACTGTCCTAGATCTCCTTCGCACAGGTAAGGCACTCGTGTCCATCGCTCAATCTCCAGGCCCAGGGGTGCAAACAGTTTTTCCTGCACACTTGTCACTTGCTCTTCGAACGTCTGGCCAGTGATGGCAACCCTTTCAACTGGTAGATGATCAGGGGTCCCTAGAGTACACAAAGTTCACCTACAGTCATCTGCAGAAAACTCGATGATCTGGAACGCCAGCGCGACAATTAATTCCAACATTTTTTTCTAATATAAAATAATACCACCGTATTAAGCCACTGCATGCCACTAAGCTAACCAAGCCACCATGCATGCAAAAACGTTGTGCCTGTCTATCCAGCCTATACTACTACTATAACACTACTCGCAGTGAAACAAAGGAAGAGTTAGAATAAGATACAATCGGTATGATAAGTATAAATAAACCAAATGAGCAGAATGAAAAACTTTAATACCGGTATGAACAAGTCCACCATGCATGAAAGACCAACACAATTAATTAAGAAATAAAGATAATCGCTCAATTGGGAGTGATTCCACATGAACTGTTACGCTGAATGTACCTACAATCGTTTTATAATATTTATTTCAGTGTGATATAATTCAGTGATGTTACACTGAGTATATTTACGCCTGTCCTAAGGAGACATTTTCCATCACTCAAAGACTATTCCCAAAATACTTCAACGATGGAAAAATACACGATCCGTCGGATGGTCGATGAAGAAATGAAAACTTTGGTAATGGAACGCATGTCACTAATGTTCACCTTTATAATCAACGTTCTGCTTCATCATCATCATCATTACCCAACAGGCTGACTGAAAGTTCCACTCATTTTCAATTCCACAACGCGAATATTAATAATGCCCAACGCTTCGATTACAATACCCACTTTGACTCGTGTGGCGGAATAATGTATTCGAATTCGACACTGGCATGCTTAGCCATTCATTTTCATTAAATTCGTTCAATCCCCGTACACCCGTTAGATTTATAGGCGATGTTAATTCCAGTGACAGTTTCATAATCGTGTGTGTACACTAGCGCTCGCGCAGAAGAGACCAACCGGAGACGTATGTAGATCCGGAAGAGGATCAGCTGGTCGGACACCCTTCGGGAATGAAAAGAGAGCTCGGATGCGTCCGTGTCACCTGGTGGGAATACCTGTCGCCCGCCTTCTATGCTCAAGTAGTAGAGTCACCTTAATACCGCGTGCTAACGCCAATAGATTAGAGCAGAGGGTTTTCCGCTGACCACCTGATGATGATACTACAAAAACGGTTGAAACGGTGAAAGAATAAGAAAAGCTAAGGGTGGTCGCGAGATAGGGATTTTAATCTTTCATCCGAGTGACACTATTTTTTCTTCCTATGCGAGACAAAAACTCATCCCAAATTCCATTTAGAGCAGAACAATTTCACATTTCACATTCCCTAACGGTTATAGTATTACGATTCCTTCATCATTTATAAAAGACGACGTCATTACAAAGATGTCGTACGCCAATTGTCTCTTCTGGTTACAAAGAACCGCTATCCTGGATAAAGTAAGGCGAATTTCGTCACCTTTACTCGTCTCCCGAGTTAGGTACTTGTACGTACACCGTGTTTGTAGTAATAGTTCAAGCATAGTGCATGTAGGTAGAACGAAGCATCCATCACTGTCCGAAGAGCATCTGTTGGTCGCAGTAGCTCGACGGAGCCCATTCGTCAAACGACCATGGACGTAAATCTCCAGCTTGATGACATTGCCTCACATAATATTCGGGTTAATAAATTACGAATGATGGTGGTGCGAAATTTATGACCCCACTACGACATCGACACCGGTGTCCGATAAGCATTACTGTGGTTGTCAACAATAGTTGAAACGGTATAACTAAAGACTCCCCCCCCCCTTCCAGTCAAGCCTCACTAAGCAATGATTTGCGATTGTCCACTATGTAAATCCGAAAAAAAAGGCAAGTTTCACAAAATTAGCAAAATTGGACATTAAAGCTACGTGGTTGCAAATTGCAATCACTATGAATTATGTTTGACCAAGAAATGAAAAAATAGTTCTGGGCTTGAAAAACAAGTTTATAATAAGGAGATGTTGTCATTTGAGTGAAAAACTATAGCTGAATGACATTTTGTCTAAGCCTTTTCACACAATACGGTTAAGCGAGACCACTCAACAGTTCCGTAAGCATTACGCCACTTCAAATAAGAACGAGGCAATTTAATTAGCCCGTTCCAAATTGAATCGAACCGTGTTTTTTTAGGTTTTTTATTTCCCCGGTCCAAGGTAAACCAAGGTGTGTGTGTGTGTGTGTGTGTTAATGAATCCCCAATTGCAATTAAATAGATAAAATGCGATAAAAACAGAAAAGGACACGGCGGCGGTGAGTCAATGTAGTTCATTCTTGCGCGCTAATCGAGTGCAACTAAAACAGTTGTGGTGGATGTCTCGTGGGATGTAATTAATTGCCGCGATAATTGCGGCTGCGTCTTTACCGGGGCGGATTGAAATTTCTCCGCCATTAACACGTGAAGGGTGGCATCTTCTAATTAAAAGCGCTTTGTCTTCGTGTAATTAATCCATTCCTCACACCCACCCACTCCCCCACCGAGCGTGAACACTATTGAGTTTTCTCGTCACGTCTCCACCTCCACGTCTTTTGTTTGTCCTCCACAAAGAGAAGAGGTGTTGTTACTGCTCCTACTACTATGTCGTATTACTCTATTGCCGCGTTCGAGCGTCGCTGTTATTATTATTATTTTTTTTATACGACACATGGTTCAGTGATAATGCTCTGTTAGGCCAGCCGCTCCTTTTGTGGTTTGTATAAAGAATGGAATATTTTTTTAAGAAAAATAAAAAATATAAAAATTGAGAAGGGGGATGGGAAAAAACATGGCATAATTTTTTTTTTGGTCGTTAAACTGAACGTGCCTGTCTTTGACCGCCCCCGCATTAGCGGGTCCTCTTTTGCCTCTCGAAAGAAGCAACGACGCGGAATAAAAGGTCCAGTGGGCAATCCTAACAACGATAGCCAAAGGGGGTTCTCAACACTCACTCAACTTTTTAGACTCGTTTTTCCACCCCCATCTCGTTGCGTTCGTTCATTTATAGCTATGCGAATCATTCGTTCGGAAAATAAGAGATGCACCGAAAGGGTGTACGTGTTCGTAAGCTGATGAATGGATCCGGAACCAGAGTGGCCTAGATCTATTTTAGTGATGTTGAGATTCGTTCGAACTACAGTGTACCGATGTTTGTATTTTTGCTCGTACCCAAGTTCTGAGTATTTTATATCGTTTAAATCAATTTGAAACCACAATTCGAAAGGAGATGAACGTACGAAACGCAAACATTTTATCGCAAATACTGTAAAGTGATCCATCAAATTGTATAGACTATTATGAAAAGCAAACTGGATTGGCAGCTTCATTTACTTTAGCATTGGTTCAGTAAATTCCTTGATCTGCCGAAGAATGATGAAACTGACTAAATCGGAATTGGTACGAGTGTTGTTGTGATGTTGGTGTGTTGCTATCAATCTATTACTTTAAATTGGGAAAAGTAGTCACCCATAACCGTTTGCGATGGAATAGCAAGAAAACGGAGCGGTTTGTAAAATAGAATCTCGTAACAGAGCGCGTGAAGCAAATGAGACAAACTAAGAAAAGCGAACTGATAAGACCTCAAAGCGTGCAAAAAGAAGCCCAAGCCCGCGCCAAAAAGTAATAGCAAAAAAATAAAAAAATATATAAAAAAATCGACTGTTTCATGCGACATTAAAAGTCTACAATGCAAATTCAAACTCGATTACCATCATTTGTGATGATTTCAGTGAACACTACAAGTTAATATGAAGTTACACTAAACTGTTTATATTTGTTATTTGGTTCATTGATACTATTTTGCATGTTGTAATTTGTATCCCAATGGGATGAAGAAAAATAAAATAAATAAATAAATAAACTACTGCACGTAATTTCCTTTAATCTATGATCATTGATTCTTGGAAACTTTTTGAGAAAATACGCACTAATTAAATATGACGAAAACTTACCATCTTCGACGTACGGTGTGAATGGTGTAAGAGCCAAAGCAACGACAATACGTCCCGTGCCAGGAACGAGTTTGTTTTTAGACTGAGTGAGCATGCTGCACGGATGGCTACATCGATCCAAAATATTCAATAAACTAATAACGTCGTACTGTGTCGAACTGTCTGACCACGTGAATGCGTCGACAACACTAAAACAAAAAGAGAAAGAACAATGTTATAAATCAACTAAAATAATGTGATTTTTGAACATTCCAAAGAATTAACAAAATAATGCTAATGGTAGCAAGAATTTGTTTTTTAAATAAAAAGTTCCGTGTCAATGTCAAGATCTAGACTCTTACGCTCTTAGAAACTTGTTCATAAACGAATAGCAGGATTATAAAAGGTGTTTCACCGTTTTCCTGCCAGTGTCAAGAGGGTAATTGTAATTTATATTAAGTGTGTATGTTTTTTCTCTTGACCAAATAATAAAAACCGAAAAAATACACAATAATAATAACCGAATTAAAGGGTTTATAAAATAAAATAGAGTATATATTCATAAGCGATCCGCATGAAATAGGCGAAAGATCTCATTGTATTATTTTACTATTTATAAATTTCTATTTCCTATAAAAGACGAATCATTTTTTCGCCGAGTCATCATGTCGGGGCAATAACCGCAAATGCTAACGCGACGCGGAACTCTTTGTTTCATTAGACGAATCCTCAGAATTGTCATCGTTATTTGAATTTTCATAATAACGTCCACGTGCGGTCCAGTCGATTCGGTTCATCCGATGATCACGGATTTAATTGAATTCCTATTGACGAAACGGGAAAAGCCGAGAAAGCCAAAGAAGAGAAGGGGGGGGGGAGGGCGAGTAGAATGAAAAGAGCAACAGCGCGGACCGAAGAGAAGTCACCGCAATGCGGGAACAGCTTTCGATAACTATTGCTTTTCGAATAACTCGAATCCCTCGTCGCCATTTCACTTTGCACGCTCGATGGCCACACGCGTGGAATTTCCTTAGCATTCTTTGCTCGCTGAGCCGAGGTCGTCTTTTTTATGCAAATTTCCAGTTTGTGAAGTTGCCGAATCACGGTGATGCACTTCGTCGTCGTCGTTGTGTGGTATACCTATACGACTATTCACTAATGTTATGCGACGACTTCAATAACATTGCATTAAACGAACCCTATCGTCTGGAAATTTCGCAAACTTTCCCTCGAAATCATGAAATCACGAATACAATCGACGATTAAACGTTAGTTCGGTAAACGGTAAATTTGTCTCGTATTTCGCGAGGATGATGTTAAGTCACCAAAGCTGTTCTTTAAAAAGGTCGAATTAATTGGACTAATGCATGACGCGACCCTTTGACAAACAGGAAAATACAGGGAAAAACAGCAAAACAACGCATCTCCAAGTTATCACTAAATTAAGAGATTTAGTATACAAGGTGGTCCAAAAGTCTCCATACGTGGGGGAAAATTTTTCTTATACACCCTATGAGATCTGAACATGAATCTTTTCATAACTTTGATACATGTTTATTTAAACACATTAATTTATCTTGAAATTCAATTTTTGTATTTATTTTGGTCCATTGGACTGTTCGATTCAAATAAAAAATAATAAAAATATATATAATCGACTGATAACCTTTGTAATAATCATTTTGTTCCGATTCGGAGCGTGTCATGAATAAATGAATAAATAAAATAAGGGATCTGAAAATAAATATAAGGAGACGTTTGGGACCATCCTGTACATTGTGACTAAACCACCAAGTTAGTTGTCGAAGCGAATTTTGTGCTAAAGGAGTTGGACTCAAGGGGTTAAAACCAAGTTAGTTTCGAGCTCGATCTTGAGCTTAGCTAATGCTGTGGGAAAGTTGTTGTCTTTTTACGAAGTGAAGGAGGGATTATGATGATCGCACGCGCTGCTCTCCATTTATCAGTTTCATCAAATGTTGCTAATCTCGGTGAAAGATGGCGTAGAAATAAAGGTTTCATTAAATCAAGTTGAGTTTTCTCGCTCCCCAAAAAAGAAACCATTTAGGTAAATTGTTTTAATTTCAGGATTTTCTTTTTATTATATTTTTTCTAGGTAATGGCTGCCATTGCACAAGAAGCTAAAAGAATCACAAATCAAATGAGGCGGCGGCGGCGGTGCAAGACCTACTCCTTACTCATCATGCACGGCCGAAAATAACACGTAGTCACACAAGTAAGTTGGTGGAGAAACAGAATTTTGTTACTTATCCAATTTTTTGTCTATATTAAAACTAATTGACCAATAATGATGAAAGAAAACAAAAATATTACTCATCATTTCACACCTCGACTGTCCCTACAGAAAAAGTTTGCAAAAAAAAAAAAAAAAAAAATTAAATTAAAAAAAAAAAATTTAAACCTCGAATAACTTTCTTTGGCTTTCATAATGAACGTATGACTTCGATTGGCAAAAGTTGGAAACCCGAGTCGGTCGGTGTTTTTTTTTTAACCGCCTGGCTAAAACTAGCGCGTTTAATGGGGAAATATGAGCGCCGATATCCACGCACGTTCTTCGCACGCATTCCATCTCACTCTCCTCCTCTTCTCGTTTTGGGAAGAGGTAAGGGTGGGGGAAAAACGAGCGTTTTGTGACGTTGACAAAGCTCTTGTCGACTCGTTTCATCGCGATGAGAAAAAGCCTTAACTAGAATATCGCGTCGGAGCAACCAAAACGGACAGTAAAAACGCGCCAGATAAATAATCAAGATGAGAGAGAACGCTGATGATGACGACGACGAAGACGATGATAATGATGATGATAAAAATGGTAACGAAGAAAAAAAAATAAGAAAAAATTTATGAAAAAAGAAAAAACACTAAGACTTTGTAAATGAAAGGCGACAATTTTTCTTGCCCAACGTTATGCGCGCCAAGGTGCGCGAGGGTGGAAGCGAAAGAAGAAGAAAAAACCCACGCTTTTGTTCTTCTTCTTTCTCGGTAGGCAAAAGCGTGGCGCCTTACTACCACCTACGTCGTTCGAAGCTTGGCGCAAATCCGCCTATTTATTAGCGCGCGCCCGCTTCTGCTTCTGAATTTGGCAAATCCTTCCCATAAGTCAGCAGCCTGAGGGAGGATTAGGACGCGCCGAGCCACTCACGGATGCTCGGATTAAGGCGAAGAGACGCCTTCTTCTTCTACGTATGCTACTACTTCGTGGTGGTGGTGGTGGAATGTCCCCCCCCCCCTTCTTTCAACCCTCCCTCCACCCCTACTTTTCAATCCTCCCTCTTCAACACTCCTTTCGCCCCCGACGAATGACCGCTACGTTCTTCTACAGTGCTCTTCAATTTTCTCCCGTGGTAAGGTCGTGTCTTCATTTGCTTTGAGAATATGACAAAAGATTGAGCGTCTAAGTCAAGATTTTGGCTAACGAGTCGTCGACGAAAAGAAACTGAATTGTGCTGAATGATAATGATACGCCAAGTGATTAGTAGAGACGCCAAAATAGTGAACGTCTTTTAACGTTGGTATAGTGTCTCTTTACCGTGCTCTTATAGCGTCGTGTTGACATTGTAAAAACCACGTTATCTAAATATATACAAGAATGAAAAAACAGGGTCGTGAGGATTGCAGGACGTTAACAACACGATTGGCAATAGTCAACTGGACTAGACTAGATGGTTGTCTCTCGCTAGGATACTAAGCCGGTTGACGCCTCGTAAAAATAGGAAATGGCCAACGACCAAAAAGAGAAAATGCAAAAATGGAATAGAGCTAGAGTGGCCAAAGACTATAGAAAGATCCACCACCACCAGGCTCTCACACTCTCTCTCTCTTTCTCGCTTTTCTCGGGTCTCGGGAGAGAAGAGAAAAAGAGCGTGTAACGAATGACGCACCAAAACTACGTCGAGTTAAATCTAGTATGAAGACGGCCATTTACCAAAACGCGAGCAACGAAGGTGATTCATAAATTGTGGTGCGCAACGGAGTTGATCAAAGTAATGTATTCATAAACTCCTGTTTCAAGGCGAACCGCGTGCGCAGCTCACTGGTCCACGGTTGGCGCGTGCGCATTAAGGCTGTTACGACCACGCAACGGCCATCTTTTGCACTTTATCGGCCGTGACGTGAAAAGACGTAAACGACCCTCTTTAAGCCAACTTATACGTCTATCCCTCCCCCCTATTTTGATATCGCAAAACGGAAGGTAAAAACAGCAAACAACAACATCTCCCCAACCCTGTCTCATAAACTAATGTCCACAATTTGGAACGAATAAACAAAAACGACCTCAATGAAATGCGTACGTACAAAATACTTGACGTAAGATGATGATAAATGAGGAATTATTTATTTGTCTGTTTTACATTTGAAAAGTTTTGCGTTGCACTGTTAATTAAAAAAGCAGTTTTAAGAGAATTAATAGGATTAGAAATCTTAATCTCTGAAACCTTACCAGAAACCCTATTAACCGAATGGATCTACTGATCCAACGAATCGCCACAAATACTGAAATCACACGTACCGATACCGTATTCCAATTAATCAATTAGACATTTGATAAAACAATGCATTTCACTTTGTGTCACATTAGACGAAAAAAATTGTATTTTTGTTAGTGTACGGTAATGAATAAAACATGAATCTTTCACGAGAACGGCAAGCAGAGCCAGTGGCATGACCACCACGCTGCCCTGATTTAACACCAATGGACTTCTTTTTTATGAACGTGTAAGAATCTCGTTTACTGGGGGCGTCCAACAACGTGAAACAACATGGACAGAAGTCGTCACTGTTGTCAGACGCTGAGCAACGTTAAGAAACGTTGACACAAGACAATCTCACAATCTCACGCTTCTTTTGGACTGTTCTAATAAATAATAATAATAATAATAATAATAATAATGATAATAATGATAATAATAATAAGTTTAATAATAATAAGTTTATTGCATTCAATTTGAATAATTTGACAACACAAAAACACTTAAATACACACGTAAGACACTAGCTTAAAAAAATTAAACAATTTAAAGAAATAATAATAAAGTTCTCACAAGAAAAAATTTGGCTTCTTTTAAACAAATTTTATCATTCACTATCTCTTGTTAGTGGCGTCTCGCTGTGAGGAAAACGGAAGTTGATGACAAAGGACTGCAATCAATACGTATTTCCTCAATACGAATACTACAGTACTTGTGACTTTTGGTTTAGCCCAATTTAAAGAGAAGAAAAAAAGTTTTTTAAGGTCTCAACATCCATGGAGAAATGTGGTCATTCCTGAAAACAAAACAAAAATTGTTTTCGACCTAAATCATATTCCAAACAAGCGAATCGGAAGACATTCTTGTATCAATTGGATGTGTCATGACCAGTTGTAAAGATAAAGAACCCTTGTTATTTGTGATTCTTCGATCAGTCAATCCATCGACCAACGGTGTGTGCATGTCTAGTCAGTCTAGAATGTCACACTAGCGGTGACAATAGCAAGTTCGCTTGCGAAAACCGAGTCAGATGTGTCGACATGAGTCGTAATTAGGCATTCCTTCCTTTCGCACCATGTCAAAGCTTCGAGGAGGAGTTCAAAGGCAATGTTGTGAGCGAAATGTGTCACCTCTTCGACAATATCAGTCGCGAGCTGCGGGGCAAACGATTGATCCACCCACTACCTCCAAGCCTTATAAATATCTATCTACATAGAAAAGAGTACCAAGAACAAACGCCGACGACTACACGCTGTCACCTCTTGTGTCACTACACACGAGCCGATCGGACCCCCTTATATAAATGAAAGCCGTGCGCTTGACAACATCTCTCCCGGTTTCGAAAATTAAAACTTGTCGGAAAATATAAACACGACAAACTTGTTTGTTCTTTTTTCTCTCCGTGGATTAATCTTTTACTACCCCCAATGCCCTTCGTCGATGTTGGAATTTTTCGACGTTTTAGCTCGAGGGGGGCGATGTAACAACTTGTCATCCGGCTCATCGCATGAATTTTCATTTCACGTTTCGGCTCAAAATTAAAAGAAATCTCTTCAGCCTCGTCGTTCGGGTTCCTGACACCGAATCCACTTTTCATTCGAATGCAAGCAACTATGCAAAACTACCAACGGAATTAATAATTGTTACTACTGCCTTCGTCTCTTCTGGACTGATCGAGCCTAATTAAATATACCACACTTTTTTTTCACGGATAAAAAAAAGGCCAAAAATGACAATCAACTCGCTTCCAACTAAAAACCAAGCCTGAGAGGGATAACCTTAAACAAAGAAAAAATTAAATCATGTTTACCTCAACAATAATAATTCCAACTCACAAGTGCTACGCAGCAGTATCGAAGTATACTATGGTCAATAGTCGGACATTTTTATTTTATTTATTTACAATTAAATCGATCAAGAGATCAATAGTACCAAGTACAGCAAAAAAAACATGCAATATGTTCAAAAATCAAGTAATAAAGAATTATAAAAGAAAAGGCATACCAGACAAGCCAATCCTACATCACAAGTCCAAGAAAATACACAAAGTTAATAAAAAGAATAACAAATGCCGCTATATTATCAAAATCATGTAAACATTACATGTTTATAAAGAGCTCGATCAAATTTTTTTTTAACATCTCATTATCCCGACACGTATGCACTGATCAGGTTGGAATGTCATTGGAATGTCAGAAGTCTTAACGTTAAAAAAATGTTGAAAATATGAACAAACTGTACTGCTAGGCAGTGGTCTTAGTTATTTTGGGATTGAAAAGTTCCGATTTTCAGAGAAAAAAACCATTCATAAGTTTCAGCTCATCCTGACGAAATTACGAAAAAATGAACAAATTTTTATTTTTGGACTTTTTTTTTCTCTGGAGATTCTTACGCGCCATCGAATTCGATACATCCATCTCTTCATCTCCGCCGAATAAATCAAACTTTCATAAAACCAAAAGTGAAAAATAAAATAAAAACAGATATTTTCAACTATCCAAATCAGCATAAGGAAAAAATTACAACCCATGTCATTTTTCGAAAAAAGTAGAGATGGGGGTAGGTGAGGTGAATTGATGACGCTGGGTGTCCAGTGACTTAAGATTTATAGCTCGGTCCATAGACGACCCAAGAGCCGCCTTCACTCTACCACATCATTTGTTTTATCATCATCAGTGCCTCGTTGGTCACGGAGAAGCCAAGGAAAAATATACATTACAAAAAAAAATGAATGATAAAAAATACCACGTAAAACAAACCATTTTTAAAAAATGCAAAACGGAAATTCAAACACAAACAAAAAATAAGTTCGAGTCTAACCGTAAAATAATAGAAAAGTTACAGAAAGTTAGTCTACAAGTAGTATATTTTTCTTAATAAACAAAACGCAAAAAAAATCCACGATGGCATAGAAATATAACGAAAATTGTCAAGTACGACAACGTCTAAAATAACGTGATCACCTTACAAAGCGATAGAGTGTACTTGAAAAGCAGTTTGTAGAATAAAAAAAAGAACTGTTCCAACGTCGCGAAATGTCGCGTTAAAGGCACGATGCTCTCTATCAATCGACGCACGAGTAACAATAACAATCGTCTCGTCCTTCTTGTAGACGTCGTACCAATAATAAGCCACATTGTGCTCTTCGAGAAGATAGGAAGAGCCCAACAGAAGAACGACGAACCACGTCGAATGTTCGCGTGTTTCGAGCGAAAATTTGCATATGAAACGACTATGAGTGGTCATAAATTTCGCGCAAAGCCGAGCTTTAATGATCACGATCGTCGTAGAAAGACGTAAGAATATAAAAAAGGGAGAGAGGAAAAAGGAAGAGAGAGAAAACGAAGGAATAGAAGAAGAAAAAACTGTGGGTGAAGTGCGAGCTCTTCTTCGATTGCCTATGTTAAACACCGAGGGTAACAGATCGCCTTAAATGAAAAACGAAAGGGAATCGCCTATTATCCGCCACAAGCATTATACTCCACATATGTCCCCCTTCTCCTCCTCCATCAATTCACCCAACGATAGAAATCGCGTAAAACTGGTGACAATTCTCCATGAAATGGACAGACACAACACTCTCCTGAAACGGAAAAACACCTACACCCACAAATGTCTTCGATGAAATGACAAACCAACTGAAATTAAAAGTTAACTTTCATTTCAACCGCGTCGTCATTAGTGATGAGTTGAAAGCCTAGCCAACAACAGTTGGTTCGTTCATCAAAACGAATTTTCATCGTGAGGCCTATGGTAACAATAATAATGGAAGGGGAAAAAAAAAAACCATACCTAACTTCATCTCGAAATTAATATCCAATATAGTTTTTCGAGGTCAGCGCTCTTTTAGGAAGTAGGGTGTCTCGTCAACGAGAATTTAAAGAGCTCCTCGCGCAGCAGCGAGTGTTGGCACTCGAATCGTTTCCCAATATGAAACCACAACAGCTGGTCAATGGTGATTGCCAGAAAACAATAAAGCCACGGGATGCCACAAATGAAGGAATGGTTACAAAAGCCAAAGCGGTTTCCACAATACCTTACATATTAACAACAAAAAAAAACTGTATCACGTTCAGACAGTGAAAAAAAAATAAGAAGCTAAGAAAGAAACTAAAATCCCAACCGATGCACATTGAGGAAAAAGTACTTCAATCCAACTTCGCGATGAGCCTCTGGAGGGCGCTAACTCAAGTGTTTCTGAAACCAAAACTACGAGAGAATCTTTCTGCTTTTTCGCATCTGTTCTTCGTGTTGCCTAGCAACTCACCTCACTTTTTTTATTTTCTCCACCTGAGTTTTATACATTCATTCATTTGCTACACTTAGAAAAACTCATTTGGAACCGAGCAGTACAAATACAATCTGACAAACAAAATCGACGATTAAATCGATTGTTATTTCAAACTGTAAATGTACAATATGCACAAAATAATTCTACAGATATAAGTTGTTTTAGACTTCAAAGCACTAAATAGATTTATAAGCAATTACCTTATTGAACAAAATGAAACTCGTATAGTCAAAATGACGTACGATGGTGAAGGTGTGTGATTCTATGAAAACCAATGTTCAAATACATTTCCAAGATCATATTTTAAAAACTATTTCGATAATTAGATGGTTCTATTATCCTCGGAAAATTATTTTTCAACTTGAAACAACAATCATATTGACTGGCGATGGAAAACAGCAATTTGTATCTACCATCAAATAAGAAATTATTTGGAGAAACAAGCACCAAACAATTTCGAGCCCTTAGAGGGGAGGACGAAACGTTGGACGTGTTGATGGTTTTTAAATGAAATGAAGAAAAAAAGAAAGAAATTTGATAAGCTAATTAAGTTCCATGTTTTTGGTTGTGATTGAGTAGCATACTTATTTTAACCTTATTCGTTTTCTTGTTTGTCTTTTGTGTCGAATAAAAAAAATGTCTACCCTGTCAGTTAAAGACAGGAAAGTTTGCTGTTTTTTTTTCTTCCAAACTAGTTCTTTCTTAGATTATTGTTACGTATCTAAAAGTAGAAAATTGTAGATTTTTTAAGCAACTTGGTAGGTTATGACTAACCCACTGCCATTTTTTCTCTAAAACCTCACACTACCACGACGTAACGCCCTTTTTTCCTCACTCTTATAAAAAAATATTCAAGCAGAAAGATCCGAATTTTCATTTCTTCGCCTCATTTACTTAAAAAAAAAAGGATGGAAAAAAGTGTTCCGCTCGGATGAAACGGGGAGAAAATCCGAAGGGTGTTGCGAGTGAGGCAACAAATGAGTTCATTAGAAGTTTGCGGGCGCTTTGTTCTCGTTGTCAGGTGCGATATCATCACGTTGCCGGGCAGTACTACTGTAGTGTCTATAGCTATTATCAGTACGGTACAACCGTCGAGTCACTGCGAACGAGAGTGCGGGGGCGTTATGTCGCGCGCTCGGAAGAGAAAGGTGAGGAAGGGGGGGTCGTGATTCTCTCGTAAACTCGCGTGCATTCGCCTCATTAACCGTCGCTTAGGTCGAAGGCGTCTGGACCGACGTTTGATTAACTGTTAATTATGATTAGCGCGGTCGGCAGGCGAGATGGGAAATGAAGAGTTCGAGACAATGGCGAGAGGGCGAGTCCCCGCGTGAAAAGAGGCGCGTGCGAAACATTTGGCACTCGCACACACCGCCCCCGCGTACGCGTTGCCCGGGAACGTTTATTCCGGTGATAAATGAGAGCACAAAATTAAAAACGAAAAAAGACAAGTTTTTTTTTCTCTTTCACTCTCCACATTGAGCAAGAAGAAAGGTGAAAAGAAAAAAGCCGGGTGCCAAGTTCGATAATTACTTCCTGCGCAGACTAGTACGTAATTAACGTTAGGCTGCTGCTGTTGATGATGATGATGAGACAGGAGCACCAAAAGAGTTGGTCGTAGCGTAGCCCCCACCATAGATAAAGAAGAAACACGAAAAATTAAAAAAAAAAAATTGTTGTCAGTAATGAATGTGTGAAGTGAAGTTGTGTTTGTTTCACCTGCTGCTGACGTCACGGCTCATTTACGAAAAGGATTTTCAGAAGCACGAGGTTTTAAAACATCATCGCTCATTTGCAAATTAAAAAACAAAAAACGAGGAATGATCCTCCTACTACAATTAAATCAGACGGTGATCACCTTTCTAGCAACACCTTGAACGACCCACCCATCTTCTCAACCAATGACAAAAAATGATAGGTACTCCCACCCAAGTAGAAATCATCTTCTAATTGACGCTTCTGTTATAATAAAATTACACTATATACAAATAGTTATTCACTGGCACTCCGTGATGAAACATTCCATGATGATAGTCACCTTTTGTGACATTGAAAATGGCAGTGATAAATTTCAATAAGAATTAATAGTTAATTAGTTTGAAAATCTCCTCTCGAGTGGAAATGTTATCTAAATGCAAAAAAGAAACCAATTAAATCCGAAAAGAAGAAGAACAAGAATAAAAAGAAAGAAAGGTATCATTTCATTCTGAAAGAGAAAAACGAAAGATTAAGAATAAACAGGTCATTAAGATGAAAAAAATCAGCAAAAGTTAATAGATCCGTGAGTGTATAATTAACCATAATAAAAATTCCAACTTTCGCTATTCTAATCATCTGTGGAAATTTAATCTATCAATTGACTTCTTAAATTAAGGACAACCAACAAAAAGAAAATGAGACCTATTAAGTCGGCCATCGAAATGCGAAAAAGAAAAGGTTTGATGCTCCTCATTTTGCGGGAATCATTAATTGGTGTTTCAATTTGAAATGCAAAACCATTCACATAATCAACGGCAAAAAAAAGAGGCCGTGCAAAAAAATAAAACAAGTCCCAACAATTTTATTCGATTTTAATTCATGTTAAGTTTGACATTCGGTGATAAAAGACAATGGCAACCCTTTTTTAATCTTCTAATTGAAAATTAAATACAAGAAAAATTCCATGCGTTTTTATAGGAAAAACAAACAGCAAGCGAATCACTTAGTGGTTTCATTCTATATTATGTATAGTAAAGTTCATTCTATCTAAAGTATACTACACTGCTCACAAAAATTAGGAGATATTTCAAAACCTTCATTGAAACATCGTCTAATTTTTGTGTATCAAGTAGAGTATTCTGCCCATATACTGTATGTATTGTTAAATAATATAACAGTAAACATATGTTCTGTATTTACACTACGCATTATGCCAAGTACACTGTACAATAACTAGCGGTAGTAGGCGCTACTGATGGAATCCGATATAAAGTACTCTATATTGGAATAACTGCTCTTGATTGAACCAATGAAATTCATCTAAAATGTCAATATTAATTATAAGCTTAACTGTTCATCAAATTCGTATTATCGTACAAAAAAAGTTCAACTTAAACTAGAGTTTGTTGAAATCGAGTTTGTTGAACCGGATTATATTCAAGTCAAATATAATCCGGTTCAAATAAGATCTGAATTCGTTATTAGCAGAATATCTGTCAATTTGAGATATCTTAAATGAGAAACATGGGTGGTCATTACAGAACCATAGATCCGATATCTAATATTAGGTTATGAACACGAGTGAAAGTAAAATACGAATAAAAGAAAAACAATTTCAAAAAGGTGAGTTTACATTTTGAAATGTCCTATGACCATTGACATGTCGATTAAACTAAATTATTTCACATGTCAAATATTTTTCACACGTACTATTTTTTCATTGTTTTTATACCGTTACGTCAAAATCAAAACTGACTTCATGTCTACTGTACATTCCTATCATTACTGGCTTCCTCGTAACGGTCTAAATAAATACAAATCCGTCTTACAAACAGAAGAAGAAAAAATTTTTTTTTCCATCTTTCATTTGTTTTGGGTTAGATAAGCGTCACCTTTGTGAGGGGGTAATATAACATATCTTTAGCCCAATTCCCCTCGAGTCATTTTAACACAATACGAGACGAACTTTCGCCCAATGGCAACTATTTCAAACTAAGACTTTCAAAGAAAAAAAAATCCTTCATTCTTTTATTATTATTATTTTTTTTGTGTGTGTGTCTTAGATTTCTGATTCTGCAGCGATGGCAAAAACAGTCGTTGGCAGAAGAAAGTTAATTAAGCTTAATTTCTCGGAGTTTTCTTTCGCTCTAACTAGCAATCAAGAGCAAAGTGGTTTTTACGATCGCTGTCTGTGGGAACCTCCTGACGTTCGGAGTGGCGCCTGCGCGAGTATAATTAAAATAGTTGGTTGTGGAAAAATCGAGGCCAAATTACAGAGTATCAAAACGGCAGGTATTTGTAGCATTAGTTAATTACAGCGTATCTCCCTCCACAAACGGACTTCCATGAGAACCGACACTCATCTTTTCCCCTCCTCCTATCCAAACCCCCCCTCCCCCCCTCAAAAAATCACTAAGAATCAAAACTGGATTTTATTATCTATCCCAGTTGAAGAACCTCGTTAGTATTGTTTTCCCCCATCTCGTTTTTTTTATTCCCCAAAAGTTTAAGGAATCACACGCAACTATTTTTGTGACTCAGGTTCAGTATGACGTATTATTCTTCGCCGAATGGAAACATTTCTTATTTTTTTTTTGTGAAGCGCTGGAGGCTATTTTCTATGTAAGAAAATTAATATTGTTATTCTTTTATTGGTTTAAAAGCGACAAAAAGTTGAATTAATTCGAGTGGATGCATGATGAAGATTTTGCGTGTCATTGGTGGCGGTGACCAATTCCATACTCGTTCGCAATGCAGTAGCTGCAGCAGGAGCGACAGCCCTCGTGACGTGTCCTTCATTGATCTTTTAATTTGCACCCTCCTCTCCCCCACCTGCTGGTTTCTGAGAAATAAATGTAATTTCCGCCGATTTCGAAGAAGAAAGGGTCAACTGCGCCGCCTCGACCGCCAAATGAAGCTGGAGGTCGTTAATAATCGTCACTCGTCAAAGTGGATGAAATGTCACCTCGCCTAAACAACAATTTATTTATTTTTTTACAAAAAAAAAGGTTAATTGCGTTTATAAACGACGCGCCACTGTGTTCGAAGTTTCGTTGGTTTTTAATCGTCCCATTGAGAGAATAAGTTAGAAAGAGGACTGCCCATTTGCGTTTTCCAACGACGTCATTACGCTTGAAACCAACGGGTAATTAGCGATGGGGAAAGTGCGACACGTTTTTCCTATTGGATCATCGTGTCGTGTCGTGCCTTCGATGGGACACGCAAAACGGTACGGAAGGACATTCCACAACGAGATACACCATTTCACCAATCGATCAAAACGACGATTGAAAGGATGGGTGGGGCTAAACAAAATTAAGTCAACAACAACAACAATCATTCATCTATCTATCGATCGATCGCAATGGCTAATGATGAAATACCAAAACTCGTGTAACGACTACAGTCGTTATTAGTCGATACTAACGAATAAAATTAAAAAAAATTATTTGGAGTGTTCATACCATTTTAACTATTTCCTATACCATTTGTATGCCTGTTTGTCCCTTTGGGACGGAGAAAATATTAAATAAAATAAATAAAATATATTTCGATGATACGTAATTTTCTTTAATTGGCCAGACTACGTTTTTCAACTTAGCGGAACTATATAAAAGTAATTAAATGTTTATTGATGTAAACTATATTGTAGTGCTGTATCATGTGCATCTTGGTCTCACATAATAGATGAGCTTTCTTTAAGTGTCCTTGCCATTATTTGCTGTTCAAGTTGGTTGTCGAGCTTTGTTGTACCAATAGCTGCAATATTTCATTTTGCTGGTCAATCGTTTTAATTTCATGTCTCTACTATGTGCCGCACAATTATTTAAAGCCATTTGTTCATTATTACAGCCACAATGGGTGTCATTTTGAATTGAATGCGTTTTTACATGACATTACACCAACTCAAAAAACAAACAATTGCAATTTGCACCAACTAACTTACGTATCAGAAAAAGCACTACGTTTAGATGTATAAGCCAATAAAAATTTACTTTTTTTTTTACACCCGTCTATTTTCTCAAAGGTTTACATAAAATATATACCACGATTTAGAAAGGAGGAAGTATAATACTTTTTAATAAATCTAAATTTACTGTCAAAGTCATTCTCAAACAGTTAAACGGGATGAAAACCAATATTACCTATGTATGAACACGTTTGGGACACCCTGTATACCAACTAGTAACTGTAAAATAGCTTCGAGGATATAATTTCTCATCATTAATTTGCTTATGTCTAATTGATGCCACGTCAAGTCTGGGTGTCTGAAACACCATCTGGTTATTTGGATCACCAAATTACACGTAATAAATATAAAGGTTGGCATCCGTTTCGAGTAAGACTTCATTTTTTAAAGTGTATGCTAATTAATTAAGAACGCTTTGATCTGTGGCTCAAGATTTGGTAAGTTAGAATTCAACATTTAAACATTTTAGAGTAAAATAACATCAAAATATAAGTTAATTTTTATAGATTTTAAAACTAAAAAGGTGTAAACAAAAACTTTTTGACCCAAGTTAATCATTAGTTTTTTCATTATTAAGTATAAATAACATAACCTGTCACTAAATTGTTGTTACTAGAACTTGATCGTTTGATGTTGTATTCGTTTTCAATTCTTAAAGCAATTGGTATAGAATTTATTTAACATGGTATTTTTTCATTAAATTGAGAGTACATCAAAATCCTTCTTTTCTAGCACCATTGAGACCGGACGGTTGTCGAATAAAAAATTGTTTCGGTTATCTGATCTATACTTTTTAAATTACCATAGCACATTACAAAACTTATTAAAACTATACAGTTTATGGATGAGTATTATTATCATTGATAGGACTTATTATAAATACTGTATTGTAGAAATGAGAAATACTGATGAAGTATGGACTGCTTACGTCTTTCACCCTTCTGAAGGCGATAGCATTTATCCATATACTGTATATACACATTAAAACCATTCGCGTGCCGTTTGCTTGAGAGTTCGCGTTATTGAGTATCGGATAAGAAGGAATTTATCGTATAAAATTGTATAAAATTGTTGCCTTTCGTCTTAAAAGAATTGTATGCTTGTTAACATTGTAAGCTATTTTTTTATATTAGCTTTACTTGTGAGTGAGTTGGGAGTTTGTGATTTAACGAAGTGGAAATTGAACGTATACTGCCATCTACAGATGTTTATGAGAATGTGCTGTATAGTCTCAGTGCGTCCTTCATTCTCCGAATAAAGGAGGCACTGATAGTCCAATTTGACAAAAAACACAATCAGTGCTGCGTAAGTCTTTCGCATAATTAAAAAACCGCATAAGTCCAATGTAAAATAAAATCGCATATATTAATAAATAAATTAAAATTGCAGAAATCAAAAATAAAATTACTCAAAACTCGCATAAATCCAATATCGAATAACTCAACGATCGCATAAATTTAAAATAAATTTGTATAAATCATAAATCATAATATATAAAATCAAATAAATCAGAGATTTAAGTTATGAGAAACCAGTAATGTTATTTTACTGCGCTTAAACTAGGAAGCCAGTTGTGGAGCGGTAACGTTAGAACGTTAGCTATGCTCATGCTCAGTTCATGCATCGTGACCAATAACGTTTTCGGATATAAAATTTATAATGTTTTCGAATATAAAATTTATAAAAAAACAAAAATACTAGATGATTGACATGGCGCAGCATACGCCAGCTATACTCTATCCCAAATTAGCTGGCACAGAATTGCTGGCACAATTATGAGGAAGCTAAATGAATCAGCCAATGGT
>JAQIWH010000643.1:0-43607 GCA_034695005.1 Cryptops parisi | reverse complement strand
TTATTTATTGTGTAAAAATAAATGTAACGGTAACAATGAACATCATCATTGTCACGTGACTTACGTAATCGCATCAAAGCTTGGAAGAAATCATACAACATCGCTCTTTGATCTCTCGCTGCTGAAACGCTGCTGAATCACAAGTTGTGAATAGGGAACGATGAGCGTTACAATTATTGGAGGGAATGGTCATGGACTGGTAAAAAAGCATACTGCATAATTTCAATTATAAAAAAAAAAATTCCCTTTACTGCATACTTTCAATTTTTTTGAAAATAATATCAACTAAAAACCACCTGACTATATTGGGGGAAAATAATGAAAACAATATTTATTGATTTTTTTTGGATAAAATTTCGAACATTTTTCAATTGATGCATACAGTATATGCTACACCATGCAGCTAGGAGCAAAAATAGAGTGGATTTAAAACCATTCAGTGCTTTATGATATCACATGGAATGTTTGTAATATTTGTTTTTTAGTGTTATAACTCTGACTAAATACATTTCGTGCCAAAAAACACCAAAAAATTATATACTAAGGTCGTTTTGGGGGATTGGGGGGTAACCCCCACCTTTCAATCAGAACAACATCTCCCCTTCTGAAGATGTTGTGCATAGGCCTATCATTCACTATTAGCTTTAAAAAAAATAGTAAGTAGTTTATTTTATTTCGACATATATATATAACTAGCTGCCATACCCGGCTTCGGTCGGGTTTTGAAATAGTTATATATTTTTTCTCAGAGCCTGATAGTAAACAACATTTCTCGTAGTAAACAATTTTCCTGTCGTTTGCAAAGCAGTAGTAAAAGGAGAATTTGAAAATCGCGCTCAAACGGGTTTTTGTTGTCTTACTTTTTCCTTTGTCCAAAAATGTCACAATTTAATCCTTTAATTGGCTTCTAAAAATGTTGCAACCTGGTGGTCATAAACCTAACGTATTCAAATTGGGTTTTATTTATTTTTTTAACGAACTATTGATCCAATTTCGAAAATTTTTTTTAGTTGACCTAGGTTTTATATTAGAAGTATCCCTGCCAAATTTGATAAGATTTGGATGTAAATTGTGGCCGTGTATAGGCGGACACACACACACACACACGACAAACTTTCAGAAATATAGATACAGATAGCAACTCATATAATACAAAGGATATACGGTGTTTAACTGTACGAATATTAAATTATACGGATATTAAAATTAAAAATAAATTTTAAAGCAAAAATTTGTATTGTAATATATATGCCTAAGTATGCAGTAAGGGTTTTAAGTAACATTTTTGTCAAAAATGAGTTAAAAGCATTTTCGAATGCGTTTGGTGTGATTTGACCTTCTGAATTCATAATTTTGAGCAAAACAAACAACAATATGTGCAAAGCTATTAGTGCAAGAAGTGTGAAGTAGCCCAGGGTAAGACAGTAAGGCAAGTTCAGATTTTTAAACAAAACTTTCTCGTAAAAATATTACTTGACACCCATACCAGGCCTTTCAATGAGTTTTTATGTACAGAAAATTTTTTAAACAAATCCACGTCAAAATATTTTTACATCTGATACGAGTTAAATAAATTTCTGTTCATGTTATTTCGGATCCTTGCTTTGGAAAAAAACATCACCACGTTTTCAATAAAAAGTTTGTCAATAAAACCAGTTTCTTCTCATAAATCCGAGCGACTCTAATCCAGCATGTGATTGACTGCATAGCTACAGCTACAAATTCAATCACTTTGCCGCCGTCAAGTAACCTTGCTTTAACCTAGCCAGCGATGTTTTGTATCCTATCCAATATGTACACTTACAGTACACTTTTTAACATTATGGTAAACTTATTATTATAAGTTAAACGGGTAATTTAATAATAAGACAGTTCTCCTTTTTCATATCATTTTGTACCACCACGTTAAACATTATCATTACCATTTACATGTTAGGGAAATTTTGTATAATATTATATCTTGTATCAATGAATATCAATTGAATTCTTGAGGTTTGAACAGTTCAACTTGGATACCTTGATTAACCTAATTTGAGAGATAGCAAAGATAACTGGTTTTTGTGATGATTAGGTTAGGATTGGTTTCATCGATGTTTCAACTTTCGAAGCAAGATTTCATTTGTATGGTGTTGAATACTCTTTTTTGTAAGCGAGATGAATGTTTGGTTACTCGGGCAGCTGAGGTACGAGTGCACCATTATGAGGATTGTACACGGTTTAATGCACTAGGCTTGTAATTCGCTTCTTTGAACACACACACACACCTATACGCACCAATTGAGGGTTCGTGCTATGGAGCTTTCTTTGACGACCAAATTTGATTGAAACGAACGACTTGGCTGGCGTCTACAAAAGCATTCATTCGTGCTGAGCCCAATGTCGAAGCGGGCTTAATAGCATCACCACCGGCCAATCTAATCAACGCCCATTAAGGCGCTTGTGCCTTTCACCCTTTCTTTTTACCCTCTCTTTGCCCACCTTTTCTCAAAAGCCAACGCCGTTGCAATCGTCGCCCAAACGACCACCGAAAGCACAAAAACTCCTTTGTTGCAGTGCAGTGTCGTTTCGTGGAACCACTAGTATTGTGCAGTTGTTGCAGTGTCCTCCTTTTTTTTCTTCTTTATTTTTTGTCATTTTCTTAGTTTCACTTTTTTTGTTTTGTTGAAAGGATTGAAGTCTGATGAGTGATTGCGCCAGTCGTTGAACAAGTTGCTGATGCATTTTTGTAAAAGATGGAACTTCACATAGATTGACGTGATTAATTAGTCAGCCAGTAACGTGTCGTTGCTACGCGAAACCCAACCAGATCGATAGGGATGTCAATGGATACGAAACTTACTTGATGTCGGATCGACTATTTTTAACTCATGGTGTCATAATTGATCATTTTCTCGCTGGTTACCTTGGTTTCGTTTTGCCTTTAATTATGTTTGTTTTCTCATTAGCCCTCTAAATGGTTTTATTGTCGTTATTGTCAATTATCTGTTTAGCAGTGGATACTTAAATTTTTAAATAACTATTAATCTGGTTGGTTTGCTTAGCGATTATAAGCTGAAACAACAAAAACATATACAAGTTGGCTTACTAGTGTTGTTTTACTCCTGTTATCAATGTAAAGCGTCTCAAGGTTTAACATCAGGACATAACGTCGTTTAATTTTTGACGACGTTGGCTATAAATTTTTATTTTTTATTTATTTTCTTCCACTGAGGTTTTCCAAAGTATTCGATAAATTTATTTTCAGCCTATCTTTTTTTTTTCTGCGTTTTCTTTTTTTTTTTCTCTCTCTCTCATTCTTTATCCATCGGTCTCTTCCTCATTCTCATTCGTAGCTGCGAGCAAAATGCCATTGATTTCTCGAACGAGACGATCCATTCTGTCGCCTCCTTTATTTTGCAAACGTTGATTTTTCTGTTTCTCTGCAAATTCCAACGATCATTTTCTAAAACAGATTTTGTTGGATTTATTGCATTTTAAGTAGAATTCAGTAGGGATTTTATTCTTAGTGACCTTTATATAGAAGGGAACTCATCTTAGAACCGATCTTATTACCGCATACATCAACTTTTACTTCGTGCAAGGTAGTAGAAAAATACACATGAAAAGGTATCGCAAAAAGGTTTTTCAAGTCACTAGCAAATTTTTCAAAGAAATGTATCTACTCTAGTTGCTAATGTTTATTTTATCTCGTTTCTATCTGTTTCTTTATTCTATCTCGTTTATTCTATCTGGTGTCATCTCATCTCTGTACACAGAGAGTAAGAGTTGCGTTTGGAGAAGCAGGCGCAGATCAGAGCCGTTCGCCGTGGGCGCTGGACTCCGCCAGGGGTGCGTACTGTCACCTCTCCTGTTCATTGTTTACATGGACAGGATTGCCAAATGCAGTCTCGGCCAGTAGAATGTCTCACGATTGTGGATGTCAGTGTGAACACCTGCCTTTTGCAGGTGATCTCGCAATACTGGCATCCTTGCAGTCTGACCTTCAGCGTTCACTGAACAGATTTACGCTCGAATGTGAGTCGGCCTCCATGTTGATCAACACTGTGACGACCAAGACACTCATAGTCTCTCGAGCACTTGAACATGCACTTTACATGTTAGTGGAGTCCCATTGTCCCAGGTGCAGAAGTTCAAGTATCTCGGGATCTAATTCTTGAGTGATGGGAAAATTGAGTAGCTCGATAGACGAATCGGAGCTGCTGGCGCAGTAATGCGTCAGTTGTACCAAAAAGTCATTTGCAATCAAGTCGATATTTCTCCCAACCCTGACCTATGGTCATGAGTTTTTGGGTAATACGCAAAAAAAAACAAAAAAAAAAAACAAGATCGCTAGTACAAGCTGCCGAGATTAGGTTCCTTCATAGGATTGCAGGTCTTACGCTACTCGACAAAGTGCGGAGTTCAGCAATTCGTGAAGACTTCGAAGTCGAGCCGCTACTTCTCCAAATTGAGAGATTCTAAATAAGATGGTTTGGTCATGTCCGGAGAATGTCTCCATAGAGACTAGCACAATGTATCTGATAATCATACTCAGCTGGAAAAAGACCCATTGGGAGACCAAGAACCAAATGGCGAGATCAATTTCTCAAAGTCTGCGAGAGGGTCACTCTTGGGGATTGGGCCAGTATTTGTGCTGGGGCGGAAGATCAAAAGAACTGGTGGAAAGTTGTTCATGAGCTTTCCGCGACCCTCATGGACAAGGCGGGCACGCCATTGATTGATTGAAGTTTATTCTAGGAAAGTAGAGTGAAGCACTATAGTTATTGTATAAATGTTGACTTGAGAATATACAAATCAGATGACTTTACTCTTGCTTTATACTGAAAGAACAACCTAGCAAGGAAAAAAGAAACGTGTTTAAGTAGCTGCACTGTGAAAAAAATACATGCATTTTTGAACTGAAAGTTTTTTAAAAGGATATAAGTTAAAAAAGAAGAAAAAAATCGTGATATTAAAATGAGGGTTTCTTTTTTTTCTTGAAATATTGGAACGAAGCGTGAACAATAACGTAGGGTTGAGCTGTTGCGCCTTTAAGACTTTCTTAGGTAGGGATTAGATTTTTTTAGGGTGATTCTATTGGATTCTGTGGGCGAAGTAAAGCTTTCCTTTACCATTGTGATGGAAGTTTTCCGTCTCAAAATCTGAAGCGAATTCGACAGAGATTAATGACAGTTCCTTGGAAAGGAGACGAACGTCGAGCCCCATATTCGGCCCAAAAAAGGGCCTCTGCCTTGATGCTGAGTCCTCTTCGTCCCCGGGGATTAGGTCTCTTAAGGCTTTGTATGCCAAGGCGAATGGTCGACGAGAAGAAGTAAGAGGAGGAGGAGGCGGTGATGGAGGGAATCACTTGCATGGCTTTTCGATCTCCTTAAGCGAAAAGATGGAGCGCCGGGAGACGAGAAGAAAGCCAAAAAAAGGGAAGAAGATGGAGGAAAAAAAAGTTCCTCCCGGAAGGATTGATGAAGAGAACGGTTAGGAAAAGAAGACGGGGGGTGGATAAAGGCAAAAGTGCACCTCCTGTATCATTGGCTATCGACCGTGGAGCAATGTTTGATCGATGCCTGGCCTTCGAAATTGAACGGGAATTGGTTGAAACCGAATTTGGAGATGAAGAGGGTTTGGCGAGAGCGTTCGACATGAGCAGTTCGTGGCAGGAATGCAAGTTTTGCCAAAACCCCGTCACGGATCAACACGGAGATCGAATTAGCTGACTAGTTCCAAATGCAAGCTGCATACCTCCTCCGATGTTGATTGTAGCCAACTAGACTTGCCTCGCATTGACTTTCGAAATGTAGGCCTACTATTTTTTTAACTATTCAACTTCTTACACCAAGCACAAATAACGTGTTTTAGTACAAACATTCTATAATGGGATTGTTTATTCGGTTTTGCCTTTGGATTGTCTTTTTGGTACTTATTTAGTTAGGCCTTCGACCTTGCTTGTGCTGTTTATTTGTACCTGGGGGATGGGTTTGGAGGCCAGGTTTGATTAGTTAATCAAACAAAAACATACATAATAGATCATTACTGATTTATGAGTCATACATTTGATATGTTTTTGTTTAACTAACCTGCAAAACAATGTTATTCAAAATGAAAAAGAGAAGCGCCACAAGCGGTTGGTGGCGTGCTGAACCGAAAAGTACCGTTTTTTCTTTGTAGAATTCTGATGAAGAGTTTTCAAATTTTAATAGATAAGGAATATTTTCAAGGTGACACTTTTAGTATTCAGAGTTTATTGAGTGATTCAATGTTTTGAATTAAATATACCGTGCCTAATTTCAACTTTGATTAATAAATATTTTAATATGTTTTTACCCACTTTTTCTTAACTTTACTTTGTGTATGATTACAATGGTAGGTTGAACCGACGGCTAGTGGAAAGAGAGTGAAAGATGGGAAGCTTTTGTTGGATTTCAACAATAGCAAATGCAACAATGCATATATCATACCAACTGGTTTTTATTATTAACATTATGGTTTCCATAACAGCGCCCTCAACAATGCACCATATACCATACTGTTTAAAAAACCAAAACTCAATGCCAAAGAGAAAAAAAATCAGTTCTAAATGTTTTTATCATCCAAACAAACTTTTCTCATCCAACAAAAATGTCCACAAAAGAAAAATGGGGCCTTAAAAACGTGTTATTTTTGTGACTATTATTCGTTTTAAACGTTGGTTTTTTTGTATTACGAGGTAATTCTAGCATCAAACCTTTTGGTTGACAAAGAAATATATATATACAGTAATAGAATAATCGACGAGATGGGGAATAGCTACGAGTCTCTCCCGTTTATCCCCTTTTCGAAATCTGCATCGTAAGCGAAAACTGATTTTTTTATTTGTGTTGAGAATAATATTTTGGCGGAATAAAACGTGGAATTTTTCCCGTTTAGTCATTTGCATCGTCTTCACGCCTTTTCAATTTTCCCCCTCAAGAAGTAGCGAACGGAAAGAGGAAGGGGAAAAATGAAGAAAAAAATCGTATTTGTGTTGTCGTTTCGATCTGATCATCTTCAATTATTCGAACGGTATGAATGACAAGAGCCGAGGATGGGGTCCCCAAAGAAAGAAGATGGAAGAGTGAGCAGGCGACGAATTGCCGCTTGTGCTGAACCGAGCGACAACAGCCAAAGTAGCAGCGACACAACGAACCTATTAGATCTCGTCGACGAAACTGTCAAAGACGCGAGAGCAGGAATTTAACAATTTGATTAAAAATTCCGGATTGAGATCATAATAACGTTATCGAAGCGAGAAAGCCCTCATTTTCCACTTCCCTCCCTCGCGAGCGCAAACACATTTCCTTTGGTGGCAACGTTTTTCTTCACCCAACGAGAAACGAAAACCACAATTCCCCCTTTCCCCCAACACCCACTCCCTTTCTTTCCGTGCCAACTAATGAAGAAACTCGGAAACAAATAACTTTTACCCAGCACTGTTGAGGTTGTTTTTTTTTTCTTCCACAAAATTGTCTCTTGTTTCTACTGATGTTTTTTTTTAAGTTTTTTAACAATTTGTAGTTTTCGTGTTCAACTCGTTTCATGACTTGCTAATTCGTTAACACATTTGAACGAGCGACATCCATACACGTTTTATTCGCAAAAACAGAAACATATATGAGAAAGGTATTCCGTTTCAACGTGCAGGTTATTGTCAGTGTTTATAATGGACTGGATAAAAGATTGTCGATATTTACAAAGCACTGAATTTTTTCACCTAGGGGGTATGAAGCTTATTACTTATCAGCACTGGCGGATTTGTGGGGAGTGGGAGTGTTTAAGAGATCTACTCTCCTCCCCCCTTCGAACATGTTCAGTTCAAATACGTGTTTAAAGCTGTATGAATGTTTTTATGAAAAAAGAGGCAAAAATGACTAAATTGTGCATTTTTGGGGTTTAAACACTCAAACCACTCATTTGAAGCTTGATTTGTCACGAGAACAATTTAATTTTTAAACATATTTGTCAAAACATTTTAGGTGTCCTTCCCCCCGGAAGTCGGTTCTAAATCTGACACTGCTTATCAGCAAAGTAAATCGATTAATTTAATACTACTAGTGTGAAGAGTAATGTCGTGTGTTTTTAAAACGAACGTGCAACAACTTAAACCGATGAAGTGAAGCTTTTTAATCAACTTCGAATCTAAGTTTTATTTGTCACAAAATATTGATGAAAAAACGTGAGGAAGAAAAATAATAGTAGCATGTCGAAGTAGGGAAGAAAACGACAATTGTTCCAGTCGAGACGAACTTAAGGCCTCGTAAAAACATGAGCACTCGTTGGTGATCGTCGATTTTAATAGAACGTGGTTCTACTTGGAAATAAGAAGTTTGTCGAGTCGGCTCCTTTAAGTTAAGCCTACTTTGACAGGGATGAAAAGTTTCCCAAAGTCATAAAGATTCCCGAAGGGTTCCTACTGACATTAATCGAGGGAACGGGAGATTTTCTCAATTTTCATGGAAGAAAAATCCTCGGCTATTTCTTTTTTCTTTTTCTTTCTTTTTTTATGCGTGTGTGTGTCGTACCGTCGCCTTTGAGCAATCTCATCGACTGCGGGGAATTGAGTCTTAATCACCGACGACTCTGAAGCTCATCGGCACAGACACCTCGCTTAACGCCTCCGCTCATTAGTATGCATTAGACATCCAGGCCGAAAGACGACGACTGCTGCAATTTGCACACTCGGCCCCATCTAAGACTCATCCGTTACAAAAGCTTTAACCACACTCGTTACTCGCAGCCAGATATCGGTTTCATGTGTGTTGACACTCAACTTTGTACCAACGATAAACCTGCCATCTACTCATTAGCCTTTTACTCAACAACTAGTGACATGAACGTTGGTGTCATCATAAAACAATCGAGCGTTTCTCTAGCAATAGTTCTTATAGCATTTTATATGTAAATTAGCGGCTTCGCTCGCGGTCGAATTTAATTGTTTACAATTAAACAGTTAAAACAGGAATAAAAAATCTTGGGTTTACCCGAAAGTTTATTAAATCCAGAGAGTGGAGTTCAAACTCGCGCTCGCACCCGATGCTGTCTCTAACTATCGCGCGTAGGCCATGACTATTATCGTGGTACGTCATCGTGATGTCGATTGTACGGCGATCATGATGCGCATGCGCAACACACGCTCCACACTGCCGCCCGCAACCCGAAACTTATAAGAATATCGTGATTATCCAAGATTAATTATTGAAGCGTACATCTGGATAAAACGTACTTATTATTTTATCTGGAACCTCTAATATGCTGACAAAAAAAAATCAAGTTAATCGGATCAGTAGTTTTTGCGTGGTGGAGTCACAAACATACAGACAGACTTTCGCATTTATATATTAGCAGGAATAGCATTGCTGTAAGTAATGTAATAGCATTGTAGTAACCGTAGCGCTGAATTAACTGCATGTAGTAAAAGTAAATAGCGTTTCATATACTTGTACAGTATTTTTTTTTAATATAATAACGAATAAAGTAATTCAAAGATATTGAGGTGCGTCTGTCAATATGCGTTTCTTTTATTCTTGAAGTTTCCTGAAACACGCATTTTTTGTTGTGGCACTTGGAACAATTTGTGGACAATTGTGACATCGGCTTCTTGCCAACCAGAATTCAGTGGTAGAGCAAGAAGCTGACGTCACAGTTGTCCACAAATTGCTCCATTTTCGATACGAAAAATTGCGTGTGACAGGAGACCTTTAAAGTTGGAACTGGAAGTAGCTTTATATATAATTGTACAAATATAGTTTGTAAATATTATACTTTTTAAACAGAAACAAGAATAAAGTATGTTGGCTTTGAATATGAAAAGTTAAAAGTAAGTTGAATGGTATGGTGTAAAAATGTGTTAAGTAAGGTGGTTTATGTCAAAAATCACTTAGAAGCATTTTTAATGTGTTAAGTGCAGTTACACCTTCCTAACGTATAATTTTGAGCAAAACAACAACGCGCAAAGTTATTAATGCAAAAAGTGTTCATAGACAGCAAGGCAATTTCTGATCTTTAAACGCGTTTTCCTCGAAATTGTAACACCCTTTCATATCAAGGCACTTCAATTATAAGTCAAGTATTAATTAGTCAAGTTAAGTAATAATAAGAGACAAATAAATTAATTAATTTTGTCATCCCAAGTGATTCAATGAGCAGTATGTTTGTAATAAGAGACGTTGTAAGAGTCGTTACGCTACTTTAATGCTAAAAATATTTGGTTAGATCAAGGCAATATGTCAATAAAGACATTTTGACAGTATCGTCATTTTGAACGGATATACTGTATTAATTTTTTATGCTGATATTCTAATTATGGGAAATGCGTTCATTTTTTATACAGTTTAATTTGTTAAAAATAATGTCATAAAATAATTTTTTCTTCTTCTAAAAAGAGAGCACAAAGTTATAAAAAAAATTGGATTATTGGAATCGATCAATACTTTATATCAAGTTACCAACTTGGAGGATAATCTTTAAAGAGGACATCTCTATAACAGTAGTAGCGACACAATGGATAGTCGATTCTAAATCTTCTGCGTTCGGTGATGATAAGCTAGTAGTACCGAACTCTTTTATGGGAACCAATTAACTTAAGAAGGAATGAATTTGGACTGTTCAGATAATGGTGATGATGGAAGTTGGAACTTACTAGCTAAGATTTAGTGAACAAAGTTTAGAAGGAAATGCACGTAAAAGTCGAATGCCTTTTTCTGAGAAACGCTCCATGGCGTTGAAGTTGAAATTAAAGTGCCGCATTGTCATGTAAAGAGACACTCGATACTCGCGGTAATATATCATTTTGCTATCGGTCCAGCTTAGACCTAAAGCTACGTGTCCTATTCAGAGAAACGAAGAAAAAGCTAAAGTCGGCGACCAAACAAAGTCGAATACCGGACAAAAAACATTGATAAGAGAAGGCATAAAAAAGGTTGCGTGCCATGGCGATGGTGGTAGTAGGCCTTCTTAAGAAGAAGTAGGGGACGGTTGTAAGAGTGAAGAGATAAAAGTGGCGCTCGGGAAAAAAAGCTATTCCCGTGTGCTCGAGCTTAAACCTGATTCCTCGCAAAAGTTTGCGGTCAGGCAGATAAATGGATTGCGGTTGTCAGGAAGAGAATTTCTCTCTACGACCGCAGCGAATTTTCGCCGCTGATTTATGGCAACAAACGCCCTCTATTTTTTTCTTCTTCGATTCAAATGCAAATAGCGACTAAGATTTCGTTTCTTCTCACACCAACCCTTTTGTCACTCAAGTTTTCTCATTCGTTTTATTTTTCGCAAAAGATTACTTATTTTGTTTTAGCCTTCCGTGTAGGTATTTAAAATGCAAACGATGATTGAAAAACTTGCATGTCTCTAAGTTTGGTTTCCGATTCAACTTGTTTTATTGACCCATTAACTTCATTCACTCTACAAAGTTAAGCAACTGTGGTTATTATGCGGTTACTCGCGTTTTTTTCTCGTTGATAAGACAACTCGCAAATCTCGTTGTTTTATCATAGAATTTAATCAACCTATTTCACTTGGTGTTTTAATGCGGGTGTGATACGATCGACTGTATCACGATTTTACAACTGCAATTCATCTGCAGGTTAGTTGCAATGTTCAGTTGCTTCTGGTTGCCACTGACACAATCAACTCGTGAATCGCACATCTTTTGGGTTCAATGGCTGCCACGCTTCGCTTACTAAGAAAACGACTCACAAATAAACTTTACAAGCATTTTAAAATTAGTGGAAATGATATATTACTTCAACATCAACACTCGACGATGGTTATTTGAGATGAAAATGTAGCCTGAGTGTTACCATCTGTTTATTTACATGTACAATCCTGCAAAACTTTAATTTTTCACATTTCAACATTTTTTTAAATGTCATTTATTATGTAATTCTCGTGGAGCCTCCGTATTTCTCAAATGTTCACTCGAGGCTACCGTATTGTTAAGTTTGACACACAGCGTCAGCTCTAAAAGGTTATATTTCGTTACATGTTATATTTCGTTCTTTGACTTCAATTCCGTTATTACCAAAACTTTGCCTTGCCTGGTATTTCTGTTACTCAAGTAGTTACCATAAGTAAACACGGTAGTAACACTAGCGAAGGGATCCGACATCGACATCGGTAAGTTGCTATGAGTTGCTTATGCAAAGTCGCAGTACAATCGTGGTGAAGTTGATCGTGTCATATCATCAGCTTTAGATTTTTCCTTTTTCCAGTTGTAAAAACTTAGAATCTGCCTTATAAAAAATTGCCTGATACACATGTAGTGCAGAGTTTCTGTTTATCGTTATACTAGCGCTAAATGTACAGTATAGTGAACTGTAACCACTTCAACTCAAAAATCAAGTCTTACCTTATGAAAACTTAAGTCAATTGATTATTTTTCTTGAATTTTGTCAATTGTGTAGGCTGTTATGCATTTCTTTATAGTGCCAATTACTTTTATTTTGCTGTTCATTTAGTGTTAGTTATACTTTTGTTGACTCGCTAATTTGGTTCTATGCACCAGTTTTAATGTTCATTTGTTGCAGTGGAATGCTTTTGCATTAAATAAATAAATAAATTTTTGTTTCTCGTTAAGAGAAACAAAGACAGTTTGTGTAGACTCTTGAGATACCCGGTATCCAATTAATGTATTCTGACCTCAAGTGGAGTGCTTATGAATTTTGGAATACTTTATTGTTCAATCGCCATTTTGTGCAGCGCGAGTGAATTATTTATGGCGTTTTATACAGAATTCATCGATCAATTGTTACCACTTGATAAAATTATGTATTAAAGCGTACTAAAAGAATCTACTCGGATTATGCTAGCTTATATCATAATCATTGTAAGATATATTTATATTATGTAGGATAGATTTATATCATAATTATTATTATGTAGGAAAGCACTAAAAATTGAAAACATGTCTATTGTTTTGTTACGTGTTTAAGGTTTTATTTATAACAAATACGTTAAACTATGTGGCAACAATTTATTTAAGACGTTATTCATTCGAGACGTTAATAAATTTACTATGAGTGTTTATTAGAATATGTTTTATCTTTGTAACTATTTATCTTTATAGTGTTTGTTTTTTTTTAAATTCAGATTATGTCATTGGTTTTTTATCGTTCATTATGGGAGGTCTAAAAAAACTACCAGACTCAACAAAAACCCGTATGAATTTTTGTTAAATTATATTCCGTAATTGTTTAATTCAAATCATTTAATTCGTTATTACAATTTGTTCATTTGCATCGAAATTTAAAACAGCTACAAATGCTTATGAAACCCTACAATTTGTATTACTAGGGGTAAAAGCTTTCAATTTCATTGCTAAAGGCTTCCCACACCGCCATCTATCGATTGCACTGGAAAACAGTTTTCGTGCTAGCTTTGTTTTCCTGTCACTCAAAACGTCTGCCTCCTTACGTCTGCCATGCACCTTCAAGTTGTTGCTAAAATTAATGTCTGGATGAAACGCAAAAGAACATGACATGGATTCACATAAGTTGATGGTTCGAACTTGCTCGACGTTATCCAACTTTGTGTTTGTGCTGCAAAGTTGGCATTCGAAGGAATGACTGACTGGAAAGTTTTAAATTCAGAAAGAGAAGAGTGTGTGTGAGGGAGGGGGTTTGTAGTGTGTATCGATCGTAGTAGGTACCCTTTAACACTGAAAAATTATTATTAGGGGGTGATTGCAGTGAAAGTGTTGGGAAGTGGTGTCCAAGGTAGAGTTTGGGGAAGGATTTTAATCTCGAGTTGCCTGTCGTCAAAGATTGGGTTTTCCCCGTTGACGAATAAATCTCATTAGTGGAATTTCACTTCCTTCCTTTTAATGAGAAATGCTAATCCGCTAATAACGTCTCGTCTCGGATACCACGCTGCTGAAGTTTTCAACAAATTCATTTGCGCCGCGTTTGGGATTCACTCTGTCGAACTCTCCTCAGTCTGTGCATCGCGCTAAAGCTGTTTTATGTTTCCGGAATCGAAGCGGATTTTTTCCTTCTTTCAACTTTGATTACTTCAATTTTCTATCCCCCAAAGTCTTCAGAACGATGCAAAAAAAAAACACAAAAAAAATAACATAAGAAAAAATGGAGCATTGAATTTGTCAACATGGTGTTCTTTATTAACTTTCCAGTTTCATGTATTAGTTTGTTCATTATTGAATAGAGATTTTGTATACACTATCATATTCATATATATCACTTTGCTTGTCATTGCTGCATTTGTACATTTTTTGTTGAGTGATTTTATCACTTTTGTTTAGAAATCCACGTTATAAATACAGTGTTTGAACTTGGATTAGTGCTTATGTTTCGAGAATCTATCCATAGCATCTTTGACACCAAATGGCAAAAAATAATGGTTCACAAAATACGATTATTTTATCGTAAAGAATAATATTCTCTTTTCGAAAAACCTCTACATTTGCAATGGGATTCACCAGTTTGGAAGTTAGAGTAGTTCTAGCTGTGCTCAATGTTATGCTAGAAAATTTTAAAAATTTGTAGCAATGCGCAGTGTTATGCTGGATAGCTTGAAAAAGCTGTAGCTAAGGCTTCTTTGTGTTATGCTGGAAAGCCAAAAACGATTGAAGGCTTGCCCGGAATAACGTTGCATGTAACAAGTCATAGTTTCGAATAAATGACAAAAGAAGTATTCAACAACACGTTGATTGTCATATATTAGGTGCCCAATTTCGAAGTGATATATGTATGTTTTAGGTAGGTATGAGCATGTCTATTGACAACTCTAGCTAGGCCTATATATGAGGCACAGTTTTCCATAATAATCTCAATATTGAATTTACATACATACAACGTCATTCCGGGCAAGTTTTCAATAATTGAAGGCTCAATTAATTGTGGTGCTCAGCAGGAAATTACCACATTCCATAGTCATGTGGTGTGTTGTACAGGAAAACCTTCAAAGCTGTTGTTTATTACTATACTGTATATGCCATAATCTTCCAAATATAATTGTATATTGTTTGGAATTTAAAACTTGTAAGAAGTTGACTCACGACAACGAGAAAGCTTGTTAAAACACTGAACATAATGATATAAAGGATGCCTATCCTCATTTAATATCTTAAGGATTTCTCTCAAACGATGGCAAATTATTCAATTCGTCGTAAAGCGTAGCAATTTACATTTTGATGAAATAGATATATAAGCATTCCGTCCAAAAAGAACTCGCATGAGTTTGTTGAAGATAATACTCAGCCAGTACTTTTCGTACAATACTTTCAATTTTGTTCAATGGGAGATACGTCATTAGATCTAGAATAGTTTGTCTACTTTATTTTCACTCATTAATTGACTCTAGCTCTGGGTAGTATTTTTGTGATTTTTTCTTCTCCTTTTGGTTTCTGAACCTTAGTTCCAACAACAGGCGCAGCAGGTGGTGGGTTCTTCATCCACATTCTTAAGGCGCCTATTATTGAACCTAAACTCTTCTCTTTTTCTCTTTTCTTTTCCTCTGCGAAAAAGTTTACAAGCGAAGGAATTTTTTAATATGTTCAGTTTCTTTTGTCGACTTTTCTCTCTTTTTTTGTTTTGTTTTTCATCTTCGTTGAATCTACTACCGCCATTTTTTTCTTTCCATTCTACTTTATTTTCCCAATTTTTGGGAAAGGTCGACTTCATTTTTTTCTAAGGTTTTTTGGAGATAAGTTTGCTGTCAACATGTTAAATATTTTTTTTCTTTGCTTTAACCCCTTTTAGAACACCTCGGGCTTATGATTGTGGTTGTATGGTATTACATTGTAAAATCGATGAAGATAAACCGAGCTCTAGTGCGTCAAGATAAGAGTTGTTAAAGGGGGAATAAATGGTTCAACACCATTGCTACATTTTTTCTTCTCGTATTTTTTTTTTTTGTGCAAGTTTTGAATTGTCACATTTTTTATACCTAAATTTCGAGTTGTGTTATTTACGACAATATGAAGTTAGAGCAGATCTAACATTTCTTTTTATTCCCATGAGTTTCATTCATAGCTTGATTCTAACAAATGACAGTGTGAAGTAAATTTCATTTTTTGAAAACGCGGTTCTTTCTGATTAGCTAAGAAAGCCGCTTGTGGAGCTACTTGCTTGTACTCGGGTTGTTGGTACGGGGGTCAGGTTGGGTTAATTAAACTAGAAAGACATAGGCCTACTTAATGGATCATTACTGATTTATTAATTCATTAATCATATATTTAATACGGTTTTGTTTGTTTGACTGACCTAACCTGGCTTAAAACTTATAACCCAAGTACCAGCAAGTAGGCCACAAGCCACATAGGCAAGGCCACAAGCGGCTTTTTCAGCTAATCAGAAAGTACCGAAAATGCTTAATGCTTGTTTAATAAGTTTATTTAAAATAAATTTTTTATTTAAGGTGATGGTTTCAGAAGTAAAGTTTAGCTAATTTTTATATACTCTTTATATTAGCTTCACTTGTGAGTGAGCTGGGAATTGAACATATACTTCCATCTACAGTCGTTTGTGAGAAGATACTGTATACGTATAGTCCAGTGCACTAAAAAACGCATAAAACTAGAACAGCATAAGTCCTTCTCATAAATAAAAAAAAACCGCCAAGTCCAATGTAAATATAAATCAATCAAAAAAAGTTTTTTTAAATAAAACAAATCGTATATATAAATAAATAATTCGAAAATTGCAGAAATCAAAAATGAAATTACTCAAGCCTCGAAAAAATCAACTATCGAATTACTCAACGATCGCATAAATTTAAATTCGCATAAATCGAAACATGCAAAAATCAAAAATGGATATTTTACATTATGTATATTGTATATTTGTAATGTCAGTAGGATATAAAGAGTATGTTGAAAAAGCATTTTTTTCAACGTAGGCCTACTTGTTTATTATTATGCCTTTTCCCATTGAATATAGGACAACATAGTGGACTCAAGAATTCTTTATTTTTGTTATATTTTATTTCAACTGGCATCAAGAAAAAATTAATATTGTCAATGGTAGAATCATGACAATCATCAAGAAATTTTAAATCACACTTTATAGTAGAGTCGATGCCCTTGTTCCGGTCTTATAATGAAAGGATCAACAATCAACATGCTTTGTTGGTTTTTTATTTGTTATTAGTTCTTCACGCTTTCGTTTTGTAAAGGTTGAAACTTGTTGCAGTTGAAGGAAAAGCAAACTGGTGATGTGGTCAGGTGACCTTTGCCACTCTTTTGGCAACATCATCTCCCTTTCCACCGCCGCAGATGCGGTCGAAGATGGAGTAGCGAATCCGAGATGGAAATGAATCCCTGGTCGGTCGTTGTTTATTCCTCGGTTGCTCGTGACTACCTTTGGCCATTAAACCTAGAAACAGGCGTAGGCGCAAGATAGCACTAACACAGCCACGACGCTACTAACAACGCAACGCCCGTTAATCAAAAGCTAGGGGAGATACACTGTGTTTGTGCTCGCGTGAGAGAGAAAAGGACATGAGTTATGTGCAGATGATGTTGATTGTGATTACGTTTCGTCTTTGCGTTGAAAACGTGCGCCATTCGTATACAGGGTTATAACTTTTTTTCACGTTGAAGTCTCACTTTCTTCTTCTTCTTCACCAACAGCTGTGTCAAGAATGAATGCTATATGTATACCCTAGTGAAGAAGGGAAGGAAAGCTTGACTCGAGACGATTACCGTGTTGGCGAAAGCCATTTCTTACTCGAGCACTATCATCGGTTGATGTTGGGATTTTTTTTTGTGAGTGCGAATTAAGCTCTCAAGTTTTTAATCTAATCTGAAAAATCGTTGAAAGTTGAGTTGAATGTATATTCCATTTTCTTCTTTCCTAAACAATGTCGACTTCAGTTTTAATTACTTGGCCATCATTTATTTTTTTTTTTTGGCCTAGAACAAACTCTCTTCACCCGAAATTCAATTTCACGAACAATTTGGCCAAGTGAAAACTTTTTAGCATGGACATTAACCACACGTTGCTTAAAGCGTTATCGATCGAACGCGAAGCAACTGTTGTCTCGGACAACATCGTAGTTTACGTTTTTTTCCCCTTTTCTATTCTTGGTCGTGAAGGAAAACTGAGCACGCGACACCCTCCAAGTTAGGCACTCCGTTGAATCCCCCCTTCCCGTCGTTGCGGGGGTGGGTGACAGTGGAACCACCAATGAGCGAGCGGTTCTTGGCATCGATCGACTGCCGGGTGACAGAGCTGTCTATCGGAGCGCGGTCAACCGCACCGGGAGGAAGAGGAACTGCTGCCCAGAGTAGCACAAAAGAGTCGAGGTCACGTGACAGGTCAAAGCTCATCGCTACACGTATCACCCTCGACCACCAGGTGGTGGCGGTGCTTAGATAGGCCTACGAGCTACCTCTTGGAAGTTTAAGAATCGGTCGCCATCATCGAGTGTATCTATTCGGCACTCTCGCGTTGATTCAACAGTGAATCGATAGTAATACATGAAAATTGAATTTTTGAATTGTTCGTGTGCATATGCACAGGGTGATTCAAAAGTTGAGCTATGTATTTCGTATGCAGTCGTCTTTACAATAGTCGCTCGCCTTAAAGAACTTAAGATATTTTTGCGAGAATAACTTTATTCAATAATGAGATTTAAACTTATAAATACAAGGTAAACTACCACTTCGAATTTCAGTAAAACAGTATCTTGAACTGTTTTAATGAAAAATAATGGTGTGGGGTGTGGGTGTGTGTCTCGCGATAATTTGCGAATGGTTCAATGGATTTACTTCAAACTTGCACACCTTATTTAGAAGGGCGTTCCACAGAACTCATTGAATTGTGGATGCAATCGCATTAAATTGTTTTTAATTAAATTAATTTTTTACATTTTTTCATTGGAGTGAGGTGTGCGGTTTACAAAACTACTAGTAACTATTACAGTATGTCGAGGTAGGAAACCATAACTTTTTTTCACTAATAAAAATAAATTTTAGCTTTTTATAATGATTTTAATGATAAAAAGTATCGGTTTTTTTTTTTGATAAAGTAATTTTTCATTTTAATGTGTTTCATTGTGCCGGGTAACCCATATAATTTTGAGCGTTTTTCTTTCTCTTGCAGTTAGGTAACTTTGATAACACTACACGAACTTGTTTGTTTACCAAATATCAATCGCTGGCAATTTTATTCACCCTGTATATCATCCATACAACATATTGTGTAGTATGACATTTCATTGGATACGTGAAAATTGCTAGTAGTGCAGCAACTCACTGATTTCGTCGCGAATGTGTGTCGATTTGTCGAGTGTAGCAATAATCGTTACTTGGCTTTCGAATGCCAGCAAACTCCATAACGTAGTCGGTCGTGTTGAACGTGGGTTTCTGACTCTGGGGACGTGGGGCACCACCGATGGCGAGCTTGGAGCATTAGAAACAGCACATAGATCAACTCAACAAGTCGCTTTCATCGTCCACGCTGCTGTTGTTTCCTCCGCTGCGTGTCTTTGTGCAGCGCATTTCTCTTGGCCGCAGCCGTCGTCCGCGCAATCACGCGGCTAACCTCAACATGGACCTGTCAAGCAATAACGTCTAGGTGTTGGACGACACGAAAACGACATTCCCAACCGCCTAACCCACTGGGCCCTTGTTGGGGATCTCACCACGCAACTCTTCCCGCCCATCGACATTATCCCCGATGTGTCTCGGTTGAGATCGACTAGCCTCGCAGACGCGTGCTGTGTAAGACGAGGCGTTTGTTGTAAATAAAACGTCGCGCAGTTTCTCCATGCTCGTGAATAGTTGATTAGTGATAAACGAGTGTGAAAACTCTTATCTCAAATCACAGTAACTTTTCTCATGTGCGGAAAGGCGTGCGCCGATTTATTTTACCTCATGCTGCCAATAAGACTTTTTCCGTTTCTACGAGTTTCGACAAGTTTCTCAAGGGTCCACTATCTCACTCTCGTTATCCGAGTTCGATTTTGGTTTCTAACAATCCCTGGTGACCACAGCAGCGTACCGATAAAATCAATTGAAAACATTTGATGAGAGATATAGCGCAGACGGGTCGTCAAGGGGATTGGTTACTTTTGTTGTTTCTACTGATTAGAGTTTCATTACGTACTGTATTTACAAATCTTTGATTAAGTTTTGACATATAGAAACTTTCATTACTACTCGGTTGTTATATTTTATTTATTTATTTAAACTTAAAAACATTCTAATAAGATCAATAGTGTTTACAGATTTTGTTAATGATTGATAATCGATATTTCATGTTTCTATGAATTTGAATGATTTATAATAAATATCGACAAACTTTGGTGGTTCAATAGAATGAAGTCTTGGGTTGGTTTTTACGAGTTGCCATCTCTAAGTTTTTTGCTAAAGTGTGAACTCTTGATGTCAGTTCCTATTTTAGTGGAATTTAAAAATTTGGAGTCAAATATACAGTAGACGTTTGCTAATCCGGCCATTCCTTGCAAAGAGGAATGTGGGTGCCAGATTAGCGAGATTAGTTTTTTTTTGTGTGTCACATTAGCGAGAGTGTCAGATTACTGATAAAAAACGTTAGTTTAAGTCTTTATTAAACTTGATATTGCAATTTTACTGTATGTTGTATTTAAAAAACTCAATAAGAGACAATATAGGATAATGATAAAAAAAACCAGTAGCAGTACGTACTAATTATGGTATTATACTGTCTCCAATTGATGATCTCAGTGCTGTAACCCTGCCTTTTACTGTATTATTATTATTATTATTATTATTGTTTCACGAATTTGTGCGCAATGTTTCAAAACTTTGTAGCTGTTGTAATATTATGTCGTCTGATGATTGTTCTCACGTTTCGTTGTTTCTGCTTTACAGGTTGTGCAGTATTTTTCTTCCGTCTTTGCCGAGTTTTGTCGCGGCAGTTTTGTTTGCTGTTCATCCTATTCACACAGAAGCGGTGAGTTTAATTTCTATTTATATCTAGTTTGTTGTAAGAATTTCCGCGAGAGTTGCGACCTATTTTGAACACCGTTTTTAAAGGGAACGAAACATGTTTGATATTTGTTCCGTAGTGCTATCCTAGCGGTGTTTATTTTTCTTAATAAGATCGGTACACTTTTGGAAACGCCGTTTGTCTCGCTCGTGGACGAAGGTAGTTATTTAGTCCATCGGTGTGTCCCGGCCTAACTCTTTCCACCTGAAAGATAGCACGAGGCCTTCGTTATCAGTCCACTGCCCTTGACGTGCGCGTTGTTACGCACCAGAGCCTTTCATTTAGAACTATCATTGTCGAGTGGATCGAAGCGCTTGCATAGATTACCTTTTCGATCGAATGAAGTTCACCCCCTTCCCTCTCTTCGTCCACCTACTCGACTCGATTTTAATCCCTTTTCTGCCACGCAATGACCACGGTGATGTAACTGGAGGGAGGGGGAGGAGGTAAAAGAGGTCACGTGACATCCCTTTCCTCCCTGTTTTCCACCCTTTTGGTAGCGAGCTGTCAAGAGATGGTTAATAATCAATCGCGCTCGGTCCACTGCGTTGGTAATGGTGGATCATCTCCATAATTGATGAAGATCCACTTACTGAATTAATGATCATGGAGGGATCAAGTGGAGTGGACGAAGCGATCCGTTCGGTCCGAAATGGAAAGCGTGTCAAAGGTAAAGTGAGAGATGGCGGCTATTTTCTACTAAATCCGATTCTGATGAAATGCCAACTCTGCAAAGTGGGAGAGAAAGCGATCCCGTGACGAGAAACTTTATTTGTGCCGCCACCCAAATTGTCGATGTTGCGTGAATTTCGCAAACGTAACTTAAAACAAGCGACCGAGATTTGTTTAACGACAGCCTAACATTTCTCCGGTTGCCCGAGTTTGTTTAATAAACGTTAAACCCTCTTTCCACGTTTCGATGGTGTACCTTCAATAACGTGGGTGTTGGTTGGGATTTCATTATTATAAAGTTTGTCGTTGTCCGATTGGATATTCCATTAGCGCTACTCCATCACAGTCGAGAAGTTTCTATTAATCTTGGGGGATTTTGCGGCGTTTTGATTCATAAGCTCTATAAGGTGGAAGAGCTCGCAGTGACACTGATCTGGCAACGATAAACGTTGAAACGATTAACGGGCGCGCATTGCTAATGAGTTTTCGATCAGATGTTTCGTGTGATTGGAAAATTTTAATATCGGTCATTAAGTGCGCTGCTTTATTAATAAGCCCGGTTTCGATGAGCGAGAGAGGTCATCACTTGGCTGAGTAAACCATCGTAAAGTCAGCGTGGTCGTTCGTTTTCATCAGCAGCATTTATTCGGACAAGAAATTAATTTGGTTTCCACTTGTTTTCAGTGGTTGGTTGCATCACCAACTCGATTACCTTGCTCATCGAGAGACTAATCGAAAGCTTAGAGATCCAAAGTTGAAGCTGTAAAACTGTTTAGGAAATTGAACGCGAGTTTACTTTGATCGTGTATAGGTGACTTTTGGCTGTACGGGAGGCATATTTAACACGGAATAACTTTTAACGAATTAATATTTTATACGCCAAACTTATGTTAGCGTCGATTATTCGTGAATCTTTGATAGTACATTTTGTCCCTACGGGACGCAGACTTATTGAAATAAAAATCCGAATTTATAATTAACCAATAACAAACACGCCATTTATCACCAGCGTCATTGTCATTTGAATGTCATTTTAATTTAATTTACATTGTTTAAATGAAAATTTTTGTTTTGTTTTCAGGTGACAGGTGTCGTAGGCAGAGCCGAACTGCTTTCGTCCGTTTTCTTCTTGGCGTCGTTTTTTGCCTACGTTAAATCTACGCGAAGAAGAAAAACAGGTAGGCTGCAAACTGGGTTTTTTTTTCTTAAAAATTTTGTAACGTTAAGTAAACACGTCTACATACTCGCTCAAAAAAACAATTTTCGATGATTTTATTAAATAGTGATGCAGTAAACATTTGGGAAGAAAAAAAAAACAAAAACAAAAATATTACTTTACTTTTCCATTCATGTTATTGCAAATCAAGCGATATTTTTTACGTACATGTAATATTTATTTATTATCAGTATACATTCCTTAGGAACAACAAAAATGGATAATGTAAGTAAGATAAACATAAAAAAAAATTAAATCTATGTACAAAGAATGTGATTATGGAGTAATTTCTTGAAATGTTGACATTTAAGAAGCTAGTTTTGGGTGTTGCGTTTAAAGGATTTACGCCGGATGTAGGGGGGCAGCAGATTCCAGTAGTGAATAATGTTGAAGGGGTAGCGCTTGCTTTGTTGGATAGTAGTAGAGTTATTATATAGTAGATAATTTTGTAGTTTTGTGTGGATCTACTATGGATACTGTTTGTAACATAGTTAATTAAAAAGTGAAAAGGATGTCGAGGTTGTTTAAGAGCTTTGTGAATTTCTAAGATTTCATATTTTTTCATTTGGCGAATAGTTAAAATGTTTTTCACTTAAAAAAAAAGATGTCATGGAAGTGAACAGTTAAGGTCAAGACGGGTTCTAACAATGCGGTTGAAGGCAGCTTGAATTCCACGGATGCGATAATTAGGAGCATGTGACCAGATAATTAGGCCGTATTGAATAAGGGGTACAATATACATAATTTATACCTGAAACTTTCCTATTGGCTTTTAAACGTCAATGTCTTGTGTTTAATATTAGCTAGACATATTGCTTTAGGCAGTTGCAATATACGTAGTTTGCCCACCCAGATTAAAATTTTGTTTTACTTAGAAGTTTACTTTCATGAAGTTTCAATCTACCTTCGGGGCAATAGAAAAATATACATAAATAAAATTCTTATTTTAAATAAGTGTTTTATTGGCCCTAGGCATTGTTTTTGCTTGCATCGTCTATTAAATTAAATGGATTTATCAGTTTACGTAATTACAAAACCACCACAGCGTATTTATTTTATTTATTTTTTTATTTATTTTGCAAAACAATCTAAAAGAATCGATACAAATACTGTAACAAAATGAGTATTAGTCAGTATAATTCACATGTTTAAAAAGTAAAATGTTAAACTTTTTTTGATTTTTTTCCGTTTGAAAAAGACTAGAGAATTTTTTATTTAAACATGTAAAATTACAAGTGAAATTTGTTTCCAAAAACCACATAAAGCCAACGTTAAAAAAATAAAAAAATTTACACATCTGGTTATTTACTATATAATAGCTACTTCGACTATATACCATGCCTCATCTTATCTTAAGTCATGTAATCATTTTTTTGTTCTTTATGTGCTGTAATATATTAGAAATGCTGAAAAAAAATGTGTTTTTTTTTTAATTTTGCTATGTCTTATTTCTAAAAACGTAGGAATAGATTTACTCATGTGTAATCATAACCAATGAGGTTTATGGTGACCATATAACAGGTCTATCCGTTTGGTCTACCTTTGCTTGATATTATTTTTCTTTATTTTATATATTTTGCATGATGTATTCCTTTTCTAATACAAGCAATAAACAGTTAAAAAAAAGGCTTGCCCAGAATAACGTTGTATGTTACAAAAAATACAAAAATTCAATATTGAGATAATTATGGAAAACCGTGCCTTATATATGGGCCTAGCTGATACCGCCAATAGACAAACTCATGCCTACCTAAAACATACATTTACCAATTCAACATTGATCACCTAATATGTGACAATCAATGTGTTGCTGAATAATACTTTTACCATTTACTCAAAACTATGAATTGTTACATGCATCGTTATTCTGGGCAAGCCTTTAATTGTCGCACATTCCCTGATCATAATTTCGTGTCGTCAATGGGCTGGTGCACTCTTTTTGGGTGTTATCTAATTGCCTATCAAGTTTCAACTTTCTAAGTCTTCTGGTTTTTGCATAATTTTAGACAGGACAGGAAATCACATGGCTTTTATATTTTAGTAGATATAGATATATAGGAATATATTATTTTATTTAGTCATATTGTTATTTAGTTGTATAAATAAATAAATTTAAAATCTCAAAAATGGAATTACTTAAAACTCGCATAAATCCAATATCGAATTGCTCAAAGATCGAATTAATCGAAATTCGCGTTAATCAAAATTCGAAAATTTACTGTACTACTAAACAGGTAGAATAGACATACATACAGCCTTGCAGTTCACCAGGTTGAAATGTAACAATACGTACATACTGTGTAATGTTAGTATTTTAGCATAAACACAATTCAATAAATGCTACTGGCGTGCTAAATGGTAAGGTTGTTTATATTGTATATGTTGATCGACTGTTTGTTTGTGGTGATAAACAGTTGAGTGTAGTATTGTATTTTTGCATTATTTATTGAAATTGGAACTGAAACCATCATCATTACATTGAAACTGAAACCCCTCTACCTTTCAAATGTATAGTGTGATGATGGAAAGCCTATAAAGTATTGCGCTGTGTTATGTTGGACGACAAAAAAAGCTTTAGTGATGCGCTTTGCTCAGCAGGAAAGCGCTACAAAGCTGTAGCTGTGATATACAGGAAAGCGTACCAGTTTCCTGCTATGTATTGTGACACTTGTTGAGAAACCCGTGCTGCTATCAACATTTCAGATATTTATAACCATTAGTAGATTCTCTCATTCACTTCCTTCATGATTTCATGCTTAAGTTAATGAATTACTAGGGTTGTCCAAAAAGTATTTGGATTTTTTTTTGACATAAAATCGTATGTACGATCCTCTGTATGTGTGGAATTACTAGTATACTTTCATTTAAAGGCTGTAAAAGCTAATTTGTTTGTTTAGAGTACAAGTTTTTTCCTAGCATGATATAATTCTCGTCCTCATATCGTTAAGTTAGTGCAAGAAGACAGCCCAAAACAAAAGTAACCGTTCTTCCACATCCCGTTTCCACACCCAGGATTTGGCACCTTTAGACCAAACTTCTTTTTAGACGCTTTTCGTACATTGAGTTTTCGTGGCCAGCACTATGAGAGCATGAAAGATCTGAAAGCTAGCGGCTGTCCGTACGAGTGCATGAATTAGCATCCCCTCTGCTGATTTCTTCACTATAAGAATCAGACGATAGGTGGAAGAAAGCCATTGTTGTGAACGGAGTTTACGCGTAAAAGTGATTTTGATTGTTTGTAGCACTACATTACATATGTCATTATCATATTCATGCGTCCTGTATTTTTTATTTCTCTTCTGCACTTTATTGGAATAAAAATCCAGATACTTTTTGGACGTTTCTTGTATTAACATTACCATAACGCATGGGTTAATGATAAACTAGTTTCCTTAATGTACATAAGTGGTGAGTTTCCGTGGTCCGTTAGGTCTATACACTCCTAAACGGAACGTTCTAACGATACGAAATTACTACATAACGTTCTGCGGCGAATTTTTACGTCCACACAACTACAGTATTTTGAACTGTCAACGTCGTGACAATGCCGAGATATGGACATTTGAACTCTATAATTTTTCATTGATTGGTTATGTAGATGATATATTATATGAAGGTATCATAGTAACCACTTAGCGACAAACAACATTGTTACGATGTTTTGAATCGATCGTTATGATCACCCTGCAAAAACCCTGATGTTGTTTCAACATTAGCTCCTTTTCCACGGTTTCAAGATAAATTCAAAAATCCACATGCATAACACGTAGATTATGCCTCAATGATGATGGTATCATTAATATGATATTAGATACCGACTAATTTTACCTTATTGTTATTAGATTCCATCTAAAATAAATGGATAACATTTTCTATTTTATGTTTTAAGTCATTTTTTGAGTCTTTTGAGTTTTGAGCTTTTTTAATGCCATTTTTCATCAATTTCAATTCATTGTTTTAGTTTTATGCGGTTTTTGAAAATTATGGAACGTATCCTTAATTTCACAACGTAGTCTATGACTTTTTCTGTGCGATTTTTTTTTCATATGCGGTTTTTTGCGGAACGTATCTACCGCATAAAAAGAGACCTTACTGTATTCAATTATAAGATAAATGTTGAGTAAGTAGTAGAGTGACATTTTCTTTTTTCTCTCTATAAAGTCACTGTTGATATTTGTTCTTTTTTTTATTATCGGGTTTCGTTATTAGTGCTGGTTTTTCTTCGATATCATCATTGCTTATGGTTAGCCCAGGGCGAGAGAGACAATCAATCGATGGAATTGTTTTTTTTTCTTATCTTTTTATTTTTTTATTCGTTCTTTGCTATACATTCTATTTATCATGTGGTGAAATTGAGGGCGCTTTTTTTTTGTTGCTCCGAGATGATTCGAAGTGAATAGAGATCGATTGATCCACAACAAGCAGCCGAAAGAAATGAGAAATGTGAGCGGGATGCTGCCACGAGAGGATAAAAACTCGTAGTGAATAATGGCAAAAAATTACTCTAGCTTTTCTAGAATAACGACTTTAGTAGACGAAATGGAGCTCGATTTTACTCTTATCATGTTAGGATATTTTGAAAATTATATTGGTTTAAAGTCTTAGTTTTTATTTTTAGGCTTGGCTCTATGATCTAATAAAAATTGATATTAATAATAAACATTAAAATAATATAATAACATAGCTATTTTTTTACGTCGGACTATGTTTTATAACTAGTAGATAACCCTTGCTATAGCACGTGGATATATTGTTTTCTTTGTTTAGACTCGCGTTGTTATGGGTTTCCTTTTGTTCTAAGTGTGATTTCAATTGTCGTGATGGATACATTTTTTTGCGGACATATAGAGAGAGGGAGAGCAACTTGCCTTTTATACGGTTCAATTTTATTTTGTGGTCCAAGGGACCAAAATTTTAAAATACAGAGATTCGTATTCTCAACAGATAACATTACAGGAATCGATTATTTATTCATGAATTTATTGAATCAATTTATTAATTTATTATTATCAATTAACCATTATATGGTGTTCATTTTTCGTAAAATTGTATACAGTATTATATTTAAAATACACTTAAACTCTGATTAATAGTGGAGTATTATTTACGGTATGAAGCAAAGTTACCTGTTGAAATATTTCGTGTATTACTGGTATAATTTAAAATATGAAAATTGTGGTCTTGCAAATAGTGACCATAAAAGTTATAAAACTGTTGACAAAACTAGAACAAAACCTCGTGGTTGGTATGGCATCCACTTGGAGTCTAGAAGTAGAGTTCATCATGCAGTTCATTGTCGTGAACTGACCAATTTCAGAATCATTCTTATGTGCTTTGGATTTGACAGCTTCTCCCATCTTTGTTGTTCACCCTCGCCTCACGTTGTTATCGTGATCCTGGGGAATAACCATAGCAACGAGAGGCCTGAGGGTTAACAAATTGCGTTCACCACAGATAAACACGCACAGATTTGGTTAATTATTATTATTAATTAAACTGATGAAATCTACACTAAGTTTTTTTTAGAAAACAGCACGCGCATAGTTGATGTGGTTTTTCGCTAGAAGGCAGTTACTCGCAAATGTACTAATTTAACGCAACACATTTGATTTTCAATTTTATTTTTATTTTACGGATGTACATTTCATAGGAGTCATTAAAGAAGACAGATTATAATGTGATTGAACTTTTTTATCAAAATCTCCAACATTAACAAGGATATTGTTTGTGGAATGTTTCTACATTGCTTCTTCCCACCGAGAATATCTCCTAATCCGTGGCACTAATTTATGAAGTATATATAAAAAAACAACAACTTGAAGAGTGTAGGTTTCATTTAGTGTAATACAATAAAATATTTGTTAAGTAGTTAGGGAGTGGTAAATTTTTGTGATGTGTCACGGAATTATGAATAACACTGTATAAGTTTTCTAATTGTGAGTGGTAGGAAATGACACTCATTATTTCATTTGTTCTTCGGTCGTTGAGTTTGTCCGCGATAACAGATGGCGTTTTGTGTGCGATCACCATCTTTGATCGTGTCAACTCGAAGTCCTCTTAAAATTCAACTCTGTTAACTCTACAGAAGGAAATGGAATCGATGTCATCTCGAAGCCCTTTGCTCGTTAGCCTTATTTACATTCGTGTTAACGATGGTTGAAGAGCAGTGGGAATGAAAAGTAGGGTCGTTTAGTCGAGTTGGAATCGGTCCACTTTAAGTTTGGGAAGCACTTGGCTGGTGGCAGACTTTTATCCACCCCCTCCTCCTCCTCGACTTAATGATGGTGTGCTACGATCGGCCATTGTTTTTGCTTGTCCTTAGAGGCCAGTTCATCTCGGGTCTTGGAACACTCGGAGCACTGGGCGGCTACGGCCAATTAAACGGAAGCATTCGTCACGACCAACCGCTATAACCGATGTAATAACAGTGCCGTCGGCACCGTTTATGACCTACTCAGGTGATGTCTCACTTGGGACGACGGCAGTAGCGAGAAAAGTTGGATCCCAACTGCCACCATTTCGGGATTTAGGACCGCTATTCGAGGAAATGAAAATTCATTTGGAAATAGATTTCAGCATCAGTTAATTCTTATTGGAGTTCTTTTTTTCTTCTGCGTGACTATTATCTACCATTGTTTTATAAGAGGCCTGATGTCACAGCGGGCTTTCTTGTGCAAGAGAGGTCATTTTTATAATATTCACGTAGGGAACACAATATTATGTGTACTTGAATAAGTAAAACAAGATAATTGATAACCAGTTAAAAATTCTTATTTGAAAAACGTTTTACTTTACTGACCCAGTAGACGTTTCAATACCTCCAGAGTGTCATTAAAAATGGCTATGTAAACAGTTCACCTGTATTTCTTTTCACTTTGGTCGCACTAACTGTATCTTTCTTACCTTTCTTTGTTACCTGACGAAGTCACTAGGTGGGAGAATTGTTTTAAACTTTTTTCATCATAGGGGGAGGTATTTATATAGGGGTATTAGAGGTTATTAGAGGTTATTTTACATAGAGGTATTACTTTAGTGGCATTTGCCACTAAAGCTGAAGTAAGCTTAATAGACGTTAACATTTAGTAACCAGTGGTGTGTGGATAGAAATTATTCTGTTTTTTCTTGTTGTTTGATTTATATTTGTTTTATAGGATTAGATAATAATATCCGTAAGTAAATTTCGGCAGCCAGTTAACAGAATTTTATTTTTGTTTGGTTGTTTCGTTAGAGCTGTTTACAACGGTAAAACTTCTCGATTCTATCTCTTGAAGTTTGCCATCAGCGTAGGATTTTGCTTTTATCGTTTGCATCACAAGTAGTAGTAGTAGTAGTAGGAGTAGAGATGTGATCCAGGAAGATTGCATTGACTGATTATGTCCAATCTGCGTAGCGTCATCATCATTACCATCATCATCACAACACCCCCAAAGTTATTGGAGCAAGCTTCCATTCCCATTAAGCTAATGAGATTTTCACGGATTTTGTTGACTCGGACGAGAACTAGCGGATTGCTCTGTGAAACTCGAAAGGTTCGCGTTTGTATTGTTCACATAGACGACGTGAAGCGTCGCTGAAAGGAAGAAGCAACAGTCGCTTAGCGAGTTGGGTTGGATCTGTTTTCTCGTAGGTCGGCGCTTTGCGTTCTCGTGTGACGTTGCAGCGTTGGATGATGGTACTTCTAGCATAGGCAGGATGATGGTTGCATTTTCAATCGAAGAGGAGGAGAAAGTTGTTACGAGAAGGGAGGCGAGAGTGTGATTGCGTTTGCGCTGCAATTTAGCGGTTGGGTGGAGCTCCGCCGACCGCGTCGCCTCGCGAGAATTGGCCTCGCGATAGTCGTAGGGAAAATTTTGTCTAAACACCTATTATCGGTCCGTTGCGTAAATTCTCGATTCCCATTGTTAGCAATGATCACGCGCAATTAATTTGATCCATTAATTCGACCGCACTATGGTCGCGCAGATAACGCGCCGTTCGTAAAGCTGCCACGAAGACGATGATGGAAGGGTTGCGAACCATGTTTTGGGGGGAATATCAGTGTGATTTGATGAGCTCTCGTTTTATCCTGGCCCCCCTCGCTTGTGCAGCGTTCGAGATACAAGACGAGAGAGAAAATGCATCGTGTCGTTAGAATAGGAGATGAAACACGAACGGGTTTCATTTATGGCTCTGCGAATTGGAATGATCTGCCAATGGAAACGTCGATTCTTCGATTGTTTCTGTGGTTTACTAACAAGTTAGTTAGACTCGATGACCACATGGTGTCGCCATTTGGAAATGCGTCGTGTTACCCTTATCGGGACGCTGTTACGTTATGAATCCTCAGTTCGGTTTATCTAAAAAAATATGCTCATAGGCTCCACTTGACATACAACTCTTTTCCTCCCAAACCATGAATTTAATCGATTTATCGATTCCCTTTGAGTGAATTACGAGATGAATTCAATTCTAGGAGAAGGGAACTGAATTTTAATCCACTGGATTAGGAAATGCCATTCGTTTTGTTGAAGCCCTGTAATTGACGATGAGTGTGCTCTATGTGCTCTTTTTCTTATGTTAATTTTTTTAAAAAAAATAGACGGATATTGTGTAAACATCATTGGTCATTTCAAATAACTTGGAACGTTTTCGGACATGTACAATTTACAGTGATAAGAAGAAGGGTTGCTTTATCATTGACGGAAATTGTATAACGTTAAAGTTGTAATAAGAAATGCTTCTTCATTCGAGCACACTGGGAAAATTGTAACCGTTCCAAGTAGTGTTTCGGAAAACAGATTGGTCCGAACTTGTTCCACGTCAGAGAAGTTCATGAAATTGCGAAAGTAAATCTCATCAGCCATAAAAATGGTTCGCTTTAAGTGGAGCAACAAGAGAAATTACAGAAGAAAACGCGCGACCTTATTACATTACCCACTTCGGAAGGCGGTGAAGAAAAGGGGGAGGAAAAAAGCTTAAATGTAGTGGATGAAAGACATCGACTGGCATATTGCCCACCAGCTGAGCAACACCGAAGGGCACAATTAACAATAAACGTGATTTAGTTGAGGGTTAAGTCGTCGTTCGTTTTCTCTTTCACGAGAAGCTTTCTTAACCTCACCGCTCTCATTTTGTAGTTGATGATGAGATTGTATCGCGAGGAGAAAATTCACCTCAGAATGATGTAGACCACGAGGTGCGTCTTTTACAAGCTATTTTTTTTGTTTCTGTTTTTTTTTTGCGAGTTATGTGAAAGCGAATTGGCGTTCCACTCGAGTAGCCTGGACACCCAATAGGCATGCGCGGATGACAAATCCCCTCGACCGAAGGGAACGGTCGATGGGCGACAGAGAAAGAGGTCGGGGCACAGCGACCATCCGTCATTGCCATTAACTTTGCACCCAGATTGACGTTGGTGACGACGACTTGTGTCCCACGTCCGCCTCTTATGCAGCATTCATCACTTAAGAGAGGATGGATGGCACTCGCAGCCAGATTGGCTCCCTCGGCGAGTCCCACCTCTTGAGTCGTTTTCAATCAACCGACCTCGTAGCCTACAGAGACTCGTGCCACCGAGAGTGGCAAATGGTGGTGGATCTGTTAAGCACCCAACCCTTCACACCCATAACCCGATTTCTTCGAGTTGATGAGTATGGCACGAAAGAACTTGCGTTGAAGGAAATCGTTAAGAACAATGGAAAAACTACTCGGAACTTGTTCACTACGCCCCCTTAAGCTAGTTTAAAGATTTATTTGAAGTATTCTCTACTTTCTTGTAGTTTTGGTGAAAAGAGATTTTCTTAAAGCTGTAATAAAAACGAAAAACATGTTTTGCTATCAAACCGTTGCACTTTGTATATTTTGAAATTAGCTGAAGGAAACATTCGTGAATGTTGGTGGTTAGTTTCGAAACAAAAAAAAGTCAGGTCTGTGTCATTTCTCATCGTAAAGTCTTCAAGGTCACGAAATAATATCGCAGCGAAATCACAGTTGTTTTTTTATTTATTTGTTGATGAATGTTGCACCACTTGTTTCGATAAGCCCAATTCTCCACTTGATAAAAAATTCCATTTTCGCCAAACCCAACGAACCAGGATTGCGGCTGACCAACTGCCACCGCATCTGTCGTCGTTTGGGAATGCGCTTGTATTTTGCAAGCCTAGCGTTAACCATGGGATGATTTAAAGAGAAAGAAAAGGGAAAAAAAGGAAAACCCATCACTGGGACTGAAAAGGATCGAAGATAAGTCAGAGAGAAACGAATGAAAAGCCAATGGGGTCCTTGGAGAATATCTCTGACAATGGCTTCTTCGTCGGGTGGATGGTTTCTGCTACTGCTACTACTACAACTACTGCCGCTGCTGCTGGTGCTGCCTGCAAGGGGGCTTTCCATCTTTTCAGCACCCGGCGTGTCACGACCGGCAATTTATTTTAATAAACGGAATCCGCGTGGCACGCGGGGGAGTAAGAGCCCCTCCATCAAAGGCTGGGCTCATAACAAGGAAATTAGGCGCCGTCTGCTTTCCTTCCTACCAACATGTAGGCGACCGAAAGGAGGAAAGAGGGCCAAAAGGCAGTCTGCTTATTGATCGCTGGATGAAGAGAAAGAAAAAGAAACAAGACTCCTCTTTCCTCTTACCCCACGTAGTATCGAGCGAGAGTGTGGGTAAAATAAGAGATGGACCGTTGGTGGGTAATTGGGAATAGGCTTGATGGATGGCGGGTGAAGAGGAGCAGTGCGTCGACGCTGTCTGACCATCTCGCGACGACGAAGACGACGAAGGGCACTTGACCCAGAAGCTGGCAACCGAAGGGTTAAGAGGGGACGATGATGGATGGGGGGCGATTCGTGGCGAAACAATGGCGTCTTCATGTCGTCGCCCACCCTCGGGATTTGGTCCGCAGCCGTTTGCCGAACAATGGAGGGACGCTTGCGCACACGTAATTCACATCGGCCGCGTCATTAGAGGGGATTTTGTCCTCGACGAAAAACCCTCGCTTCGTCCTACCATCGAGGAGGAGGAGGCCATAAAATGGCCGAGTGCTTCGTTTCTCGGGACCGAATCAGAGAAATCCTTGGAGGGACCAGCCATCGAATGGTCTCATTGACAAGCTCTTCGTGCACTACTAAGGTGATTTGCGAGTGGGCACCTAGAGGGCTTTTTTCCAAGTGCCTTTCTTCGGACGACGACAATCGACGGAATGTTGATGAATGAGATAGGATCTTGAACCGAACCCTCGTCTTGGAAATGGTCGAGAGAGTGACACGAATCGTTGTTACCAACTGCGAAATGTTCGTCGAGTGAACGGCTTACAACGTTAGAGTCTGTAGGATATTCAGCATCTAGACGCGGTGTATTGTTGGAAATACACCGAACAATTGTTTGTTTGTTTATTCGTTTATTATTAGACAATCCAAAGGACCAAAAACTCGAACATAATACATGAAAAGAAAAAACAAAATTAAGACTAACAAACAATCGTGTACAAATAATCAAATAATAGATTAAAACCTACAAAGAACAACAACAAACTGGCATAAGACTGAACGAATCACACAAAAACTAGACAGACGACCAAAACCATGGCCATCCACCAATTGACTCAACTCAATTTGAAACTCTCTAATAATCGAATAACTAGCTATTTAGAACTTGCGATGAAAGAAACGTTTTCCTCTACGCCTCGTTACTGTAAAATGGAATTAATGGGTGTTAAAGTACATAGGCGAGTACTTTTTTCTTCGTTACCGAGTTTCGAAGTCGTTCATCTTTACAAGGTTTTTGGTTAAAACTTTATTACAATGCATTAACAAATTAATATAGGGAAAGTATCAGTTAGGGGATTTTGGTACCGAATTGAAATTTAGGGTTTAAGTAAAACTTTGGGTTATTAATGCACTCCATTAAGGAATTTGCATCTCGTAACTTGCTCGTCAACTAATGTACGTCTGCAAAATTGAAGAGGACACCAAGTTCATCTTAATATCGTGGGCTAGTCGGTTAATTCTCGTCGAAAGTGCCAGCCTAATAAATAACAGTGGCATTTTTCCGGATAGCAATTTTCTCGATGAGTTTGGCGGGATGAAGAGCTTACAATTGTGCGTCATAAATAAATCATTAACAGCATTTTCAGTTAGTTGGCAGATATGGGAAATCCGGTTTCCGATGCGGATGGTTAATTAATTCATGGAGACGATTTCGGGAATTCAGCATGAACATCTGAAATGCCATTACGAGAATTGCTATGATCGATTTCACGGGTTCTATTTTCACGCCATCCCGTCGCTGCGAGTTTCCTGGTTATTCATTATGAATTAAGAACAGCGCGTGCGTGTGTTTTTTTCTTCGTGATAAATAGTGTACTGTATTAACCTTATGAGTCAACAGATGATGTGTATGTAGCACTCAGTTTTGAATCTTGAAGTTTGACTGTATCATTTTGCTGGAAAGAGCAACAGAAAGAAGAAGGTAAAAGGGAAAGAGAATAAAGTGGGAAACATGTAGATTGGTTAAAGTAGAAAGAAGATTGGAAGAGAGGAGGCGAAAATTGAGAACAATGTTCTTCGCCAGCAGCGCCATTAAGTACGCGCCATTTGCTACCGGGAAACGAAACCTTCATTTAAACAGAGTCGTTAGCAAGCAGATTAGACTGTTTCTTCAACTTGGGGTGCACTTTCTTTGCCTTATTATTTTCTCCCCTTTTCTTTAACTTCGACTTTTCTTTTCTTTCTAACTGTTGACAACGGATGTTCCTAAAATAGTTCAACAACTCAAAATGAAGACTCGTTACCAATTCGATATATCATAAGACCAGCGTTTAATGGCATTGTAGAAAAAGAATAAGGTCGACTTTCTTTAAAAATAAGCGTTCACGTATTATATGGATACGAGAACACGTTAGTATGTTGTGTACTATACAATTTACACAAGAGACTTGAGCTTGAATATGGTATATTGTTCAAATATTTATACTTTATTGCATCTTTATTTATTATTCATTTATTAATTAATATGTAGATTACGATAATTATCTCTATTAGACACTTTGGTTACATTGTTCAGTTGATTATATAAATATTTTATCTGATGTACGATATAGTAAATATTTTCATAAATTACAATTTCTAGTATTATTGCAATTATTATACTAGAAATTGTACTATATGAATATATTACAAGCTTTGCATGACTAAGCGTATGGTCATGTAAATCAAACACACATTCCTTAATCAACGATTATTCGAGCTTTCAAAATTTTAAAAATGCATCATTACGTTGCCAATTATCAACAACGTCACGCCAAGTGACATTTGTTGTAATAAGCTTATTTGATAATATTTTAATTGAAGGGCTTCTGGCAATATAATGGCAAGCCACACTTTTTTCAAAAATAACATTTTTACATCAAACTGCTCCTGAGTAGCATTTCTAGTTTGTTGCTTGACCACTTTCTGGTTTTTCCAAAAAAAAATAGCATAATAATATAAAGAATCACCTTGTATGGTACTCTATGGAGTTTCTCACCAGAAAAACTGCTCTCCTGAGCAATTAAAAAAATGTGGCTTGCCATTATATTGTCCGAAGCCCTTCAATTGTTTCACAAGGGGCTACTACCATACACCATTTCCAGTCGCCGAGTGATAAATTATTTCTCGTACAAGAGGATTTTTGAGGATATGAAAAAGGCTCGTTTCTTTATATTTCGGTCGTAGTTTGGAGTAATTATTTGTTTAATATAAAATTAATGAAGTTAGCCATCCCTTCAAACTTTATCGTCCAATATACGTTATAATTATTATTGTTACATTGAGAAATCCCAACAGCCAACATGGCTCTCTTCATATTTAACTACTTCGGCACGTCTAAAAAAAATACACTAACGGTAATAACGTGACGTTGATGGCCTAGAAAGAAAGTTCAGACCCCTTTTTTTGGGTTGTTTTTTTTTTACTAACTTTCTATACATTCCATAAGGACAAAATGCGTCCCTTCGCCCCGATTTTACTGTTGGAAAGAGAGTCATTTCGGCTCGTTTCAGCATCAATGTTGGATGAAGTTCCCTATAGAAGCACAAAGTCTCGGTGATAAAGGTTTAATGGGGTTTACCTAGTTTCCATGGCAACACTTTCTTCGCTATCCCTTGCTTTCCAAAGAAAAAAGCCCCTACCACTATTGTTCTACGTTGCTGGCTTCTTTTCTTCTGTTTCTGTTTCTACAAGGAAGAAAAAAAAACTTCTTTTGAATTTATATTTTCTGTGGGGGTTCGCTTCGTCAGCACTTGCAAGGGTTGACTTTGACGGGAAAAAAAACTGTTTTCATTTTTTTCTTCATTTAATTGTAAGGCTTTTTTTTTTAAGTAGCTTTGAAAAATTGTTTACAGTTACTGTTGTGACCCTTTATTGGATTGAGCAGTCGCACATTCGGGAGAACTATTTTTCTTTTGGGTCGAATTGACTTCGGGACTAAAGTAGATAATAATAACGATATTGAATCAAAATCAAGCGTTTGTGAGGCCGACAACTTGACATCATGTAATGCAGTAACGTCAAACCGTAACTTTAGACTTCGAGTCTGTTGATAAGAAAACAACTTGTCGATTCGTATAGTAGATTTAAGGCCACCTGACAAACAATTCTTGATTAGGCAATTTATATAATTTGTGGATAATGTGACGTCAGCTTCTTGCTAATTAGCTTTCATTGGTTAAGCAAGTTGCTTACGTCACAGTTGTCCAAAAATGCTTGAACAAATATCGCGTTTGTCAGGCGGTCTTAACACAAGTATAAATGGATTATATTCGAACCTCTTTGAACTATCATCCTTGGTACTCGATAAAAGTTTTGCGGTGAAGAGCGGGTGGCAGTTCAAAGAGGGTGGATTAATGTTAGGGAAGATACATTGGTTCTGTGTTTTTTAGTGGCGAAAAGCTTGGGTGGCGATCTATAAGAGAGCGGTTTAATGAGGATCGACTATTTTCAAGAGTCGTACGAAAGCAATGAACTTTCATTTTTATTTTATTATTACGGTCCAATGGGACCACGAAAGCAATTCAACAAACAAAGTGTTTACAGAGAACTCAGAACTTTATACAACTTGTTAAAACATATCACATAGGCCTGTCAATCTGTTTGGATAGTATGGAAATTTCTTATTGCGTTTCTCTTAGCATTGAACATAATTAGAAATTGATGAAAGCATTAAATTTATTTTTGTGAAAGATTTTATGAGCGTGTCTTTGTATAAAAAAATAATCATCGCTTTTGATTAAAATATTGCCGAACCTCGTTCTACTTTAACCAGAGGCTGGTGAAAGTTAATGCGAACGAACTTTGAGATTTACGATAAACTCGGGAACCTAATAATTTGAAAACATGAGGAAAAAGAAAGAAGATTGACAGTAGGTTGGAAATTACTTTCTACTAATTGGAGGCAACTTTAATCCTGGGATTTAAAATTTCTAAGCGTTTTGCTAGTTTGAAGAAATGTTGGCACACAAGCGGGGAGAGAATTGAAAGAGGGAAAAAAATTATTCAAACGCAAAAGTTAATTCGAAATTACACGTAGGGAGATTAAGAAGAAAAACCTTATTTTCGAAAGGGGAGAAAAAAAGAGTGTAATCTCTTTAATTTCATGTTAAATGAAACAGCAGCGCGCGACAGGGATTTAGCAACACCATAAACAACCTTTTATTTGCAATGGTAAATAACGTAAGAAATGAAACCTTTCATTTTAGTCGAGGAACTAAATGAGGCGGTTGCCTTAATCTTTTAAACATCGTTTTCTCCAGACCGCGGTCTACAAAAATGTTTAACTCTTTTCATTATTAAAACACTAGAATTTTTAAGGGGAAAAAATACCGAAAAGAAAACCGGACGTCACTGATTCTCCCTTTATTTATTCCGCGTATGAACGCTTGTTCACGTGACTGGATTTTCGGGTTTTAATCTTCCATTTTGATCCTTCCAACCGATTCGGCCAAGCGATAATCCAATTAGATCGGATGCAATCATCATTTACCAATGTCTCTCATTTTTCACAATTTCGAATGAAGTCGATGAGATTACAGTTCACGACCAATCTTTTTTTCATCATCATTTTTCATTCTCGTGTTTTCATTTCGGTAACTGGTTTCGTTGACGACTTTACAAACACCATTTCTGAATTTTTGTCAGAATTGTTTTTTTTTAAGAGAAAGCGAGAGACTTACGTTTATAGGTGCTCAGTAAAAAATCCATTTTGAAGACTTCTTCGGTGAGATCTTTTAACAGTCTTGTGTGTCAATCCAGAGCTCCATAGAAACGTTTCTTCTCGCTCAAACTGAGTTTGTTGGAACGAGATTCTCTGAGAAAAAATGGTGGAGCGAGGTAGGGGTTTTTTTCTTTACTCACCTTACAAGAAAAGGTTTTATTTTCCCACGGTTCGGCGTATTCTCAACAGATGGGTTTTGTAGTCTGGCGCGTGTGTACGCACGTCGACTGGGTGTGATTGAAGGAAGAGTCCCTACAGGGAGAGACAGGAAGCTGTAACCTTACGTAACAATTTTCTCAGGACATCGACGCGAGATGGTGAGTTGTGATGGGCTAGGTTAGGGATTTCGTCGAGGTAAGTCGATGGAATTAATAAGAAGGCGTTTCTCTTCTAATCCACATTCCCCGCGGCACTAAGTCACCACGCGCCGGTGGTAGGGAGAGCGCTGTCGGCGGTATGTCCCCGCCGAAGCGTGTTTCCATTCATCTCATTTAGGACCAGTCGCCGTGCATCTAATCCAATTATGAGCCCAGCTCGGGGAGATGGGGTGCCACGAGATGGGGGATAAACAGTCGAACGTTCTTAACCCCCGTTTCACATCCTAACGCACGATCAGAGACCTCGGTTTCACGGATGGTCGGACGGACACACGCCACGGGCTTTCTTTACTTTAGCATATCCCCCATATTCCTCACAAACACCTCCGCAAATGAGCTTAACGAGCTGAACGCATCGCAGCACGAAACGGGCTGTGGAGGAGGAGGGAGGGAGGGGGATGCGACTGCTGCTGTTTACCTTTTCTTTCACCAGCCCCGTTTTCTTCTCGAGAAAGTACCAGCCAAGTGACAACACGCGTGTTAGCCTAAATGAACCGTAATTATTTTACGAGCATCCTTAGTTCACCGATGCGTCAATGTCAATATCTGATTAGTAGCCTTTCGGGTTTAAATGTAGGATAATCACTCGTAAAAAGCCTCCGTTACGAGGCGATAGTCTCCTTCTTAGCAACCATGATTCCATTCGGCGAAGGAATGTCTTCTTTCCACAGCTCGTGACACGACATTTGTTTTGCGAGTCCCACCGAAAACGCGAGTACACTAAATTCAAATTTTCGGAAAGGCGAAGAAAACGTCAACAAATCATAAAATAAAAAAAAAAATAAAATAAAGAACTGTGAAACAGAAGTTGGAAAACTTTTTAAACGAATTGATGCGCGTTGGCTGTTAGTGTGTCTCGTGGAATCTTTACGATGTTGTCGACTTTGTGCCGTGGTGGTGAGCAATAACATCAACATTAATGTCACTTTGGATCTTCCGGATCAGCCCCTTTATCAAAGAAGACGAAAGGAGTTTCAAAGGGGAAGTGAAAGGTTTTAGAAGGGAGTATGAGAAAAAAGTGAAGTGACTCAAGGTGAAAAGCAAGATGAAATAAAGAAGTAGAGAGGAAAAACAGTAAACTTGATTTACGTCTAAGGTGTCTTTCTCGGTTCATCGATTTATATGTTGACTCGCACTACCTGTATTTATATGTTTTCGCGTTTCCAACAAGTTTTTATGCCCGTTTTGGAAGAAGAAAAAAACCGGAAGCTCGTCGTAAGATAAAACACCTACGAGGTTATTTTGTTATGACTATGAAATGTTACGATAAAGCCTCATTTGGCACATGAACCTTAATCGAGATAAATGTGCCAAAACATTCTTTCGAGTAATTCGATATCGTAGTCCTCGACGGAGAAAGCTTCTGTATGATAAAAAGAAATCCGCTAAAAGTATTGCTGCTCTACTTTCGTGTTCCCTTTTATTTTTCATCATCTTAAAAGTGAAGATCTGGAAGAGAAATGCTGGGGTAAACAACAAACAAATGGCCATCGGCCATTGATGGCGATGCTGCTACAAATAAAAAGACGACGACATTGAAGCTTCTTGGTAAAGAACGTTGCTCGTAAAACAAACCACCGTTAGTGTGTCGCGTTTCTATTGTCGTCTATCGAAATAAGCCCCATGTTATCGAAAACAACAGCTTAGTGCAAAAGAGGGAAACGAACTTTACGTTGTGCAACCAACGACCTAAGTACTTGACTACTGCATAAGATTATTGAAGTTTCTAAAATTTATCAAATGTAGCAAGAAATACAAATCACATAGGCGACTCGATTTTAATGCTATTTGAAGAGAAAGCATTATTAACCGACTTCAAAATGGAGAAGGTTAACAATTCAGCGCGTAAGTATTTTTTTATGTAGGTACATTTATTACTCAGGAAGTGCTGGTCCAATTGGGACTAAACGGTGGGAATGGACTCGAAATTCTATTCCTGTGGCCCTACAAAATTTTGAAACGCCTATGTCAAAAGGGGGGCCTCAATTGAGACATAACTATCTTGTTTTATTGAAGTCGGTTTTTTAATTGTTTAATAAACAATTGTATATTGTTTCAGTATATAGGATGATAACGAGCAGGTGTAACCTAAATGATGACATTAATTTAGATAACTATTGTGAAGATGTTGATTTCTAGTAATTAAGTTGGAGTTTTCAATTTCGATTTAACGCTCACGTGTCATGCATGTCGCGTTGATAAGTTTTAATCGATTTTAGTTTTATTCAGTAAGTCTAGAAACTGTTTTATTCCGCGACCATTAGATTGAAACTTTGAGGGGTGCTGCACTATGAGGATCGGGCTTCCATAGTCATCGTGTTTCAGCGTTGCCCTGGGTTCATTCACGGATTGTCATCCATCCTCATTCACCCACCCACCACTCTTCGCTATAGTCATCTTGCCGATGGGTTGGCAACAGGGAGAAACAGAGAAAGAGAAATCCAACTGATGGACACGGCTTCTTCGTCGACTCGAAATTGAATTTGGGGGATGGAGTCGTTGTTTTTCCCCCTCTTCCCTTCCCCCCCCTCTCTTTCGTCTCTGCTGACCCTCTTCGGCACCATTCGTTTTCTTGGAAACCGGCTTTTATCAGCTGCTCTTATCGCTCCATCGATGGGCGCGTGGCTTTCATAAGGACCTACAAATTGGCTTCATTTGATTAGCGGTCCATCCTTCCATCACTCTTGTACCCACCTCAACGCACGTACCAAAAGAAATATTTACACTCGTCTCCTTTTCTTCATTTTCTTCTACTGTTTTCTGTTTTTATTCCTTCCCTCTCCAACTCCCTTAGGATCTCGAGTAACTCGAAGATGAGGAAATGTCAACTTTTCTTCAGACCCATCAATTTGTACTTATTTTTCCAATATTTTTGCGCCCGGTTTGCTAGCGTTGCGTTTTTCGAAACCGAAATAGGATTAGTTGTTTGTTGGTCGGTTGTACTATTAGCTAATGCAATAGTAAATGTTGTTGTTGTTTGTTTGTTTGGTTTTTTTTTTTTGGTTCACATTTTAAACGTCAATGGAACTTTTCAAACTGAAACGTGGAATTTTGACGTTAAAGTAGTTCGTCGTGTTTCGATAGTTTTGACGTTTTGAAATTGCTTTTCAGAAAGCGGAACTAGTTCACCTCGGTTTATAAAAATCGATGTTGTTTTTCTGCGTTAGGATCTGTTTTATTATTTCGACGACATTCGGTTACAAGTAGAAAAACCAGAACATTTTTGTTTCTGGTATTTTCATCATTCTTAAAGAAGACGTTGCCTAGCCGTCCGTTATGTTTTTCAACAACATTTTAATAGTACTAAATTGCTTTTCTATAATTACAAAAATCTTGTTTCTTAATTAAGCAAGAACGAAATGGGTTTTAACATTTTTATTTTATTTTTGCTATGATTGTCTATGTTGTTTTTTTTCTTTTTATTTTATTTTCACTGCGTTGAAAACTGGTGGGGAATTGAAAAAACACACAACGCGTGAGAAGTTTTTCTAAACATGTTTCATATTTTTATCCAACTTCAATTTCCAGTCAGAGGATTAAAATAGAGCAATCCAACGGTTTGTTGGCATTTTTTTGCATATCATCCGAGGCAATCCAACAAAAAGCAGACACTACTTACGTTGTTGTTGTTTTTTCTTCCACCAACAGCAGATCGGTAGCTAGGTCTTGTTTCCAGTTTCTTTTCCATCAGTTGTTATATATATTTTTCCTTGCTTTTTCACTCGAACGTTGCCTGGGCAATAGGCTAGCTAGGGTTTTCATCCCGCTACCGAATGGCCATCCATCATTCGTTCAGTCAACGCTTGTCTGCGCCCACTGCGCATGCGCCAGCCGGCGGGAGTCCTAATCGAAAAGTTTTGGAGCTTTGTCGTGCCAGATTGCTCTTTCCTCGACTTACCTTCTACGTTTCCTCTTTTGGATGTTCCATTTCGTCGCAGGCTGCTTACTTAAGCCTTGTTTTGTAGAGCTAAGCGATATGAGTTTTGCCAACATGGCTGATGCCACCAACTTGACGCATCCATCAGACGGATTCGCCTAACGTAAACTAGATGAAGATTGAACTTGACTAAGGTTTCACCAAAAATACACTCGTGGGTGTTTGTTTTTTTTAAGAATAGAAAAGTCTGACCGCATTATTATTGATGTGGAACCATTTTTAGCGGCGGTATATAAGAGACAGA
>JAQIWH010000642.1:0-43616 GCA_034695005.1 Cryptops parisi | reverse complement strand
TTTTTTTTTAAAAATGTCGAAAACGAAAAATTCACAAATGTTAAAAAGCGGCGAATGTAAGGGTGATCTAGCAGACCACGAATAAGCAAACTCACAGAGAAGTCACATTTTCAAATATTGAAGATTTATCGTGCAAAGCACTGATGTTTCGACACTGTAGTTATAAACTATTGATTTCAGTTTGCATAAAAAAAGGCTTTGGCGTTGAACTGTATCAGAAATCGAGATGAAATATACCATCATTATAACCCGATTACTGTGTATTTTTCACTGTATTTATGTAAATTAACATGAAGAGTTGTCCATTATTTTAAAACACTGTATAAAACACTTATCAGTTTACGATTATAATGACTGCAAATTGAAAGAAAATATAGAAATCGATTTAAATATTATAATGCGTTCAAGTAGAAAGTGTTTTTTGTTTATGAACTAAGTACAGTTTTTCGGCGACAATACTGCCATGACCAAGCTGTTGTTACTGGCAACCATATTGCAATGGAATTGGAAAGAGACAATCGGTATATTAAGAAATGAAATGGTTGTTTATTAACCATAAAACGCGATATTTTAAGAAATCGTTTCTACATCGGCATTAATAAAAATAAGACTTGTTTCGAGTAGATTAAGCTATTCGTCCGAATTATTTCCTAAACTACGTTCAGGTGATTTCTTTGTTATTTAATTAATTTGGCTATATAGCGAGCGAACAAGTCAAATTATTTTCATATCGTGGAGAAAAACGCTTCTGTGTTTGTTGTTGAGAAAATTAGAATCGATTTTTTTCTTCAGCCTGTTTGTGTTTTTGCTAGTGAAGTAGCTTTTCGAAAATAAGTTCACGAGAAATGATTTAGCACAAAAGAAAATAGAAAAAAAAAAAAACTTGAACCCAAAAATGCTTAATTTCGATCATCCATTAAAGAAACGAGAGGAGTGGAGGTGGATAAGAGGAAGGAAAAAACACGTTGTTTCATGCTCCAAATGAAATTAGATTTTCTTAGAGTTGAAAAAGGGTCTCAAGTTTCGCGTTCTTATTCGTTGACGCGCTTCACGTAAGATCAGAGATTTTTCCATACAAGCGCAGTTAATGCGATGCTTCATGATGTCTGATTGGATTTTCGTCTTCATTAAAGCTGCAAAGATACCGAAGTTGAAAGTAGTGCGGAAATTACAACTTCATTTGAATTGCATTCCGGAAGATGAGAAAAAAAAAGTTCTTTGAAACAAGTGAAAAGTTTTCTGACCTCTATAAATAAATATGTTACATGAAATTTTAATTACGTCAAAGTTATTCTTCATGAACTTCGTTTTTTAACATTGGGATACCGCCTAATTTAACATAAACCTAATGGGAAAAAATTGCTATGGTTTTAAAAAAACAACTGCTATAGGTGAATACTGAGCGCCAAAATAGTTTCGTAACCATTATTTTTTTTAAAATGTTTGAAAGGCCTGGTGTAAAAGAGTTAAGTAACGTTTGCGTCAGGAAGGTAGAATTGCACCTAACATTAAAAAAAATGCTTCTATGTTATGTTTTAGAAACGTGTTATTCAACACCCATTTCCAGCAAGACCTTCAATTGTAAGTTGATACATAATCATGAACATATACTACTGTACAATTTGCTGGGGCATTGGTACCAATATTTAAGAAGCCTGCAAAAACCTTGGGTTAAGTTGGCGCCTGACTCATTTTGAATTATCTCAAGATTAAGAAAGGGCGCATGCGTTGTAAACTACTCCAATAGACATCAAGAAAAATTGTTGTTGTCAGAGGTGGAATTGATGACACAATCATCAAAAAACTCCAAACTACAAAGCATCGAATCGACAAGTTACGCGCTTTGTGGAGATTGGTATTTTAAACTTTAGAATTAAAGCGTCAAATGGGGTTTTAAGTCAACCACTTGGTGGCTGTCACCAAGTGGTGACGTTTATAGAGGTTTATGGAAGTTCAACTGCGGTTGAACGCCGATAACTGTACTTCAACTTCAATCACTTGTTGCTTATTTAACTTGCACTTTGGATGTAATAAAACCTCATCAGTTCAGTTTTCCATAAGCAAATACTTGACTTACGGATTGTATTAACTGTATGGTTAATTACTGTTCTGTAACTTATTGGAGTTTTTGTTTGTTTTTTTAACTTAATCAGATGTGATTGCTTTTTACAATCGACGGTATTAGTATCATATACAAACCCACCGCTCTTTATAGACGTGATTGCAATTCTCACCTTTTTAATAGTAAAAATGCGTTTTGTACCTAATTGAAGCGAGTAATCAAAATTGGTGTTCTTCACGTATGTATTGTGGAGAGGAATTCATTTAGGGGTTGATAGCCAATTAACGGCGTCACGTTCACCAGTTGGGACATGATATACGTGCTGGCTCTTTGGTTGCCAGTTCTTTAGCTAGTGGCAGCGATGGTGGTGGAACCGTCATGGATGCCGAGCACGGCAACCACAGAAACACCATCTCTCTTGCGGAAAAGCTCTTTGGTTGGACGTTTGGCTGCGACTGGCGACCGCAGATTAACCACCGATAAACTGCACGTCTGACGGTGGAGAAATTGATGCAGTAGAAAAGGGTTGAGCAGCGAGACGACGACTCTTCTTGCTTTGTCTCCTTTCCGCTCCCAAGAGACATTTTTCGCTTTCTGTCAAACTTAAGCTGAGAACGAGTCGCGAGTTATGCCGACACCTCTGGCAGTGTTGCCGTTTATTTCTTTATTTATTTTCAATTTTTTTTTTTTTATGGTTCTGACTTTCACTTTTTTTTCTTTTGTATCGCAATCTGCACACACATTTTTCAACCAATTAAGATAACTTTTATCTTTCGAGTTCCGCTAATAATTTCTTTTTGAAAAAAATATTTCAATTTCTATATAGACTTGATCGGTTGTTAAGCTGAAAATTTAAGATGCTGATTTTATCACCAATTTCTTTCCTTTCTTCTTCTTCTCAGATCGTTCTTCTTTTAAGTAGTTTGTCTCAAGTGAAGTTTTTATCTGATGTTGTAAAATGATTTAGTGCCGAATGTTTTTTTTTCTCTCTAAAATTTATTAACAAAGTCAAATTTAACACGAGCAATAATTTTAATCGTAAATTTGATTTGTTCAAAAGATAATATTAATATTGAAAATTGATTTTATGTTGTTTTTAGATCCAGAAGAGTGATATGTTGTTTTTACTTTCTTTTTTTTAGTCATATTTTAAAACATTTTTAGTCTGGCATGTGGATCTTGACGTTGGAGATTTTTTCTATCGGTAACGAGATTATCTTTCTGGGCGAAAATTATTAATGCATGCGGGACTCCGATTTCACAGTAACCACCCACTTCTAATTGGGAACAAAACTTCCTAATGATTTTTCAAGGCAAAACAACACCCACTCAACCCATATCCTGCCACTCTAGTCTTTTGCCACACCCTTACATAATTACACTAAACTGCTTGGTCATCTTTAGAACAAATTTAAAGTTTTAAACCTGGCACTATCTTATATTTCATATACAATTTGCTGTAAGAAAAACCTTTCAATCGAAAGACTCCGGGAAATATAATGATAAGCCACACTTTTTCCAAAATTTATATTTTTACATCAAATTGTTTCTCAGTACCGTTTCTATTTTGGCACTTTATCACTTCATGGATATTCCAAAAAATAGCAGCATAATATGGAGAACCATCTTGTTGCTCAGTATTGTACTCTATGAAGTTTCTCACCAGCAAAACGGATCTCGTGAACAATTTCAAAAATGTGGTTAACCATTATATTCTCGAAGCCCTTCAATTGAATGATACGTACGGTTGTTTGTTAATTTAAAAAATGCTGCGTGGAACTCAATATTTTGTAGTTTGTGTGAATAGGATTAGGTTTATGTGGTTTTATAAATCATTAGTGCTGTAAGGAAAGTTAATCGAAATGAATATTCGTTACGGGGTGAACTTTTCAGCGGTGATGGTGACCACATGTTGAATGATTAATGTCGTTTAAAGGCAGGACTTCATTAATCAGTCACCAAGGCGAGGTCCGTTATGGTGACTATGTTGCCAACTTGTTAAATCAATCATGCGCAAAGCGATAATCCAAATCTCGCGTTAACTTGCAAAACGCTGTTAAAACGTGAATTACACCCTTTGTGTAATTACGATGAGGTTCCCCGTAGTCCTTTGGACGACGAGAAACTACTCTCAATTTGCGAATGACCGCTTAACGAATAGGAAACGACTTGACCCATTACGTGGGGTAGGCGAAGGTGGTGGCGCAAATCAATTTCCCTAATGAACTTTAACTCTTCAATTAACTCATTTGGATAATTTGCCGCTCGCTAGGAGCAGTGATAATCCTCGTGCAAAATCTCTTGGGGAAAAGTCAATGGCAAATGACGATGATGATGATGATAATAATAATGGTGATGGTGGAGGTGGACTTGTGGTGCTATACCATCATCCAATACTGTCAAGAAAGAAAATGTTTTCCTAGACAAATGGAAACAACGCAACAACAACGAATTAGTAAGTCTCTTACTCACGTGTTGTGTGTGCTGGAGCCTTAATGCACCAGGTTGGGTAGGCAGGACGACGGTAATGGCTATTCCGTCATAAATAATGAAGCGCCGCAGTCGCCGTCATAAGTGACGCTAATGGCATGATTTGAGTCGCAGATGGGGAAACGCCGAGTGTCCACGAAGTCTTAAAAAGAAAAATCGGACCCATCCGCGGAAAACGGATGGAAAAGACACAGGCTGATTACCGCGCTCGCTCGATTTTCCTTCCTCGAGCTGCCAACTTGGCACTAACGCAAAACCCCTGACTCCCGAATCCCAACTTACCGAACGCTGGCTTCATTTTACATCTCAAATTTCATCTGATTACTTCAACCGCCCACAAACTTTTTTAAAAAACCTCCAAAAAAATTATACTTTTACTGTAATTTATTGTATACATTTACCCTTGTAAACAGTTATTCAAAATTTAGTACAGCTTTTTATTAGGGCAAGAACGTACCCTGCAATTTCTATCTACTGTAATTTATACTGTAATTTCTATCTACAAGACACAACGTTATGTATCATAGATGGATTGAAAATATATGAATTGGAATTTTATTTAAGTAATCCATGGGATCAGATTCAGAACAATTAAAAACAAATGAAAAACTAACATAAGACTAACAGCAAGCTAACAAAATATAACATCATTTCTTAATAGCTTGTCTACTACATAATAATGTTTTTTTAACATTTAGTATATTGAGACATATTGTACGTTTCGATTTCGATATAGTTTCCTAATGAAAATATTTAATACTAGTAAAGCAAATGCAGCAAATTGCAAGCACAGTAAACTCTTCACAAAATGTAAGCACAGAATAAAAGTAGGGTTGTATATTGTTTTCTCTAATAACTTTGTATGACAGCCACAACCTGCATACAAATATACAACAACCTAATTCGCCATAACCACATTGTTCAATGCGTGCATTAGGAAATAAGTTTCAACTTTCCAAATTTAATAGCGCGTTCTCTAGCGTGTCACACACATATATGTATTTTTTTTTTTAAGTTTATAGAATTTTGTAATCACGCAAAGTGGCAACCTTTCTTGCAGTTGCGAGTCGGAATTAAGGGATTCGGGATTTTGAGTTTTCTAAATCGACTCGGTAGCCACTTCCTAATACGCGTGTGCGACGACGACCTCCCACCACTCTTCCACAAATGGAGAACATTAGTTGAAATCCGGTATGGTGCAGTTTGCAGACTGTGCACCAGCAACAGCAGTAGTTTAGCAGCCCGCAAAGATTTATTAGTTTTACTTTCAAATTAACCGGACGACGGTCCGCGTCTTCTCGAAAATACACACACATTTTCTGTCCTCCACTTTTAGTTGGTGGAGGGGGTGGGATCCACTTTTTCTTTCTCTACCTCTCTTTCTACTCTCTCTTAACGCGTTTGCGTCTATTTCTCTTCGCGTTTCTCGTTTTGGAACCGTAGCGATCGATGGGTTCGTCGCTCAAGTGAGGTCCCGGGGGGCGTTAACGGATGCACTGCTGATCTCTATAAAGTGCGCGTCGCTCTAATAGCTCTCTCCCTAGCTAATACTGGTAGTACTACACGAGTCCAGCAGCACGTGCAGTTGATACGCCTGTCAGGCCCAGCGCTTTTCGGAACAAACCCTGTCGCAATGCAACAAACCGGATGTGGACTCGGGTAGCAACGGAGGTAGGGCAACAGCAGCAACAAACCACAGCAACGCTCGAGGCTCTCATTTTCTTCATTAAACCGGCTAATTAATTTGCCCGTTTTCTCCGGTGACCCTTTTCCGATGCGTTGCCTAGGTGTCAATTCGAAGCGCTAATTTGAAAGGTTATGCGCAACTCCCGATTAATTTTTACCCTCTCTCGTCTTTTCTCTTTCTCTTTGCATGCAAAAGATTTCCAATATCAACCAGAACTGCCAAGTTGTGAACCGCTCAATTGGGTTCAAAAGGAACCTGAGGGTGCAAAGAATACGATTTATTATACTGATGAAAATCAATCATTAAGTGATTTTCAGAACTCGTAATGTATAATTGTTTAGAACTTGTTTTCATTCTGACCCGTTATCTGCACTATATAAATAAAAATTCGTTTTATGACTGTCTGTCTGTGCGTACATAATGCAAAAAGGACCTGGTGTAAAAGAGTGTTAAGTAGCATGTTTACAATTTTGATTAAAACGCGTTTAATGATCTGAACTTTTCTCGCTTTCCATGGGTTACTGCACACTTTTTTGCACTAATATCATTGTACACTTGTTGTTTTGCTCAAAATTATGCGGTGGGAAGGTAGAATTGCACGTAACACATTCGAAACTGCTTGTAGATCATTTTTGACAAACATTTTGCCTAACATTTTACCTCCCAATCACTATCATTCCCGCTTTCCCATATAATTCTTTCAATAATTGGAACGCTCTCTCATTCCGTCTACAAAAATTACCTTTTACCTGTTCACATAATAATTGTACCACTCAATGCATACATTTTAAAAAGTCATTGTATACCCATGTTTTATTTAGTACTTAGCCATTTACATAACTTAACACCATTTTTTTGGGCGATTTTATTTTAAACTTTTGTTTATACTCTTTACTGTTTGTCCCTTTGGGACGTGTGCTTGAAATAAAAAAAATATAAAGTAAAACACCCTTTTACATCAGGCCCTTCAATTGTAAGCGATTTTAATGAAACTGAATAGTTAAATTAAGGCGATTCAGGAACGGTTATCGAGTGTTATTATGAATATAATGCGAATCGATTGAATGGCAAATTATTTACACAAAAACTTGTTTTACTAAAAAAACCACTGGAACGAACGAAATGCCGTTTTATAAAACCCAATTATTTTTAAAGCCAAAATTCTATCTCATTTTTAAAGTATATACTTTCTCCATCCAGTCCGTAATAATGATACACAAGCGAATTGCGAGAGCGTAATGAAAAGTTAATAGGTTTTTGTCATGACCCTGGATTTTGCTAGAGTTCTGCAATAGATGTCTATCAGTGGGTTTGGTGACTCCTCGATGATGTGTGGGTTAAGCTACTTTGTTCCAATCATGGGAACCAATAGTTAGTTTATCTGATCAATACACCACATTACAGCAATTGCACTCGGCTCTCTCGGCGAGTAATCGGTATAATTTTGGTGGAACAACAGCCATCCAACTTATTATTAAAATCAAATTAAGGCTCGAGCTTGCCAAAAGCTTGGCATGCAAGACGATTCTCGAGTAGTATTTGTTTAGCCGCGCTTTGGCTCCATAATGAGAAACGGTACTCTATAAAAGCAGTGAAGAAAAAAAAGTTAATGTTAAAAAATGGAATTGTGTCGCGTGTAAAAAACAAAAAATACGACGGTGAAAGTGTAATTTTACAGATAATGATTGTGTTGAACAACGGTTCACGTGCATTTGCATAATCGATGTTTTTTGTTAATATTGAAATTTTTTGTTCTATTTTTTTTTTAAAAAAAAACAATAATAAAAATAAATTACGCTTTCAAACAACATGCGATGTAACATTAAGTTCAGAGTTTTACTGAAGTCGAATCAATGTTTTGTGAATCCACCAACATTTTATGAACGTGTTGCAAATGTTACAATAGGTACATAAGTAGGGGTGTAACATAACAATTTTAATGTATAATACACGAGATTCTCGTTTTATGCAAGTGTTACATTCTGAACAAACTTTGCTTTTTATTTTTTTTTAATAAAAAAAAACAAGAATTGAAAAATATCTTTGTTCCAGCCTGGGATCGAACATTCGTTTCGATAAAAATAGAATACTTTAATAGACTTCACAAAATTATATAAGTACTAGCATATTTTCTCGTATATTTCTTGTTTGGTTATGAACTAGCGAAATTTCATACAAAAAGCTCGCATTGATCGATGACTCAATGTACTTACTCTTCCAGTTTCATTGGTCAATTCAGTATTAAATGATACTTTAAACAGAAATCTCACACAACGTTAACTCATTCTCGAATACTAATTAATAGCTGCAACGCTTTAAATAGAGATGGGAAACAAAAATGAACGATTTATAGTTGAACATAATAAATTGAAAACAGTTGGCTCGAAGTATTGACAAATCACTGTTCGCCTCGTGCATGCAAGGAGGATAAAAAGTGGGAGAAACCGATGCAGGATGACAGGATGCTATTTAAAAGATGGGAAAAGCGTCTTGTTGGCAGTTCTATGGGGGAGGGGTGTTCTTCCGCCATGTGGAAACCATGTGATGCAAGAATGGAAGATGAAAATAGAAACCAGAGGGTGAGTGGAAGAAAACGACAAAGATTTTGCCGTGAGGGAAATGGTTCTTTTGTTTGTTCAACTTGGCCTAGCGAGACATGAGAGCTTTGGTCGAACTCGCATTAAGGCCTGCAAATCTTCATTACAGTCGCTTTTAAATTCTTATGCAAACTAGATTTATTCGCCCATTAGGGAGTTGGGTTTTGCTGTTTTCGGACCAACGTGCGAGACAGTTGTTGGCTCTGAATCACTTTCTGCCCATTTGTTTGGTTTAATTGAAACAGAAATGGGTTTGGGAAAAAAAACAAACCCGACTGAAAACCGTTGATGAATATATTGCTATTGTCTGGTCCCTATTGCTTAATTCATTTATTCGCTAGAGATTTTCTGTTTAAAAACTTTAAAGTGGATATGTTACCAATGCTAGTATGGCGTTTTGTAGTCTATTAAGAGTGCACAATTTCAAGATTCAGTAAATATAACAGCTTCTGCAACACCAAATACAATGTTAGGTAATTGCCGATGAAAGTAACAAAACCAACGCATTTCTCGGCTTATTTACAAATTTAAGTATATCACAAAGTTAATGAAAAGTTTTAATTGACAACATAAATGCTTATGGAAAGAAAAAGACAATTAGAGGCTTGCCCGGAATAACGTTGTATGTTACAAAAATTCAATATTGAGATTATACGTGCCTCATATATGGGCCTAGCTAATGCCGCCAATAAACAAACTCATACCTACCTAAAACATACATATATCACTTCAAAATTGGTCACCTAATATGTGACAATGTGTTGCTGAATGCTTCTTTTGCCATTTACTCAAAACTATGAATTGTTACATGCAACGTTAATCCGGGCAAGCCTTCAAACGTTGATAATGAGGGTTAGAGTGGTTATTGAAAGATGATATGTAATTCCTGAATGTGTAAAAATATAGTAATATTTTAGCTGAAAAGTTTCACACGAACAAAGTCTTTATCGCTTTTTTTCTCTCACGTCTTAGGCCTCATGTGTCGTTTATTGTTCTAATTTCTTGACACCTAGAATTTTTTTTTTTTTGCATTACCTCGATGATATTGCAAATGGTGATGAAAAGTCTATTGTCGCTTCATCTTTAAGCTGTGTCGAGCAAAAGGAGCGAAATTAATTTCGCTAAAAAACGACAAAATGGACTCGCCATCTGTGACGTTCATTCGTAAAGACAAAAAAAACAGGGGAAATACATATATAGATATATATATAAAGAAAACAAAAAAGAAGACAAAACCGAGCAATTCTCGTTGTCGGTCATTCTCTATTGGAACACAAGCAGCACGTCAGATAAAAATTCTCTTCGGAGACACACGTGGCTTCCATACCTAACGTACCAAAGTTGGAACAGAAGGCATTTCAGTGGCCACAAAAGCCCTAAAGCGAAACACAAGCGCGATGTAAATGAGAACAGGGACCGATGGACAGCTGACATCAAGGGGAAGAAACTGAGCTATTTTCAGAAACCATAGCATGCTAAAAGAACAAAAAAATAAAGAAAAAAAAATGTTAGGGATAAAAACGTAAGAGAAAAAAAATAGGTGCAAGTGCCGTTGACGTCAATTGAAGTAGAAGAGCTACAACAGCAGATTCTTTTGATGGTGATGGAGGTGTGTGTGTATATAGGAATCGGAAGGTGAAATATGCAAGCTGCTGTTTTCATGATAAGAATGACGCAGTGAAAAATGATGTTGTTTGTCATGCTTCTGCAATGAAGTGAAGACGAAAAAAAAAGAAAGAAAGACGCCTCTGTTGCACGAGCTTGCCGTCGAGTGATGGAATTTGCATGCGATATATTGTTTAGGTGAAACAACTACCGGCCTTTTTCAAAAGATGAGCAATATTGCAAAAATGAATTGTCCCGTTCCCCTTTAAGAAAGAAGTGGCGATGTAGACAGACTGGTGGAAGATCTGTCTTGTTGTCTTGGAAAAGTTTTGACTCGGTGGAAATACTAAAAATTTCATTCCGAGCAGACGAAATCTTGTGTTTGTTTGTGTGAGGAAAAGCGAACTTTCAGCAATACTATTTTCGCTTACATGAACAGAAGAGAAATGTCGTTAGTCAGTTAGGAAACTTTCAATCGAATTTTCGCGCAGTATGTAATTTTTTGAAGTTGTCATTAGGAAAAAAAAGATCTTGTCATTTTATAAAAAAATATAAGCGAAACGTTCTACAGGAGTTTCGATATATACTGTACATTCCTTTACATTAACCGCGTCCTGTGACAATAGTTGTTATAGTAGAGGTGACAAAATTTGGAGAAAACTGAAAAGTAAACATATTTATTGTATAAATTGCTTTAAAAAAAAACATGCAAGAAAAAGATTGACAATAGCAGAAACAGTAACGTTTTTTAGCAGCAGGCAACGTAAGATATAATCAAAAATTGTAAAATCGAAGAGAAGTTTGACAGTAAAATGATCGTCGAAACATCCATTTTTTTCTTCCTTTTTTTGGAAGATAACGCAGAGTCTAAAGAGATGAAAAGCAGCACTAGGAATTATGAAAAGGAAAAACGAATAAAAAAGAATTGAAACGTGAGAAAAGGGGGAGTGATGTTCATTGTCAGTCGTCGGCTGATGAATTTTCCATTTTGGCAGAATGAAAGTAAGGAACATGTACCGCGACAAGTTGGTTTCGAATCACGCCAGGACCACACTGCTTCGTGCAATCGGAGACAGTTTTTCGTGCAAAATCTTGCTCAGATCCGTCTCTTCTGCTGCTGCTTCTTCTTCATCTACCATTTCTTCGACTTCTTCCTCTGTTCACAGACAGGCAGACAGACAGACAGACACGGGGCTCATCGTCTTGGTTCTTGCGAACATTGACAGCGCGATAGGTCGACAATCGTTCAAATTGAAAAGAAGGAATGAAAGAAAAAGCTAGTGCAAGGTGGGAAAGAAAAGGAACACGTCGACACTACGACGGCGACGCCTTTTCTAACTCCTTTTGTAGGCTTTGTTGCATTTGCAACGCTTTTCTAAGAAAATTGTTCTTTCGAATGGCCTCTCTTTCTGTTCTAGCACATTTCTTTTACATACTTTTTCGTACGACAAAACAGTTTTCTTGCATGTTTTTTCTAACCTTCAGTTGACTTTATGTTCACTATATACACTATAGAAATTTATCGCTTAGTAAAGTGCTTTTTAGAATTATTTGCTGCTTTCGATGTTTTGGAATATCTATTTAAAAATTAAAATAAGGTAGTTCTTGTTAACAATGTTAAGAGAATGGTTTGTTAATAGTATGGTATGCTGCAAAGAGGCTTATTACGTACTAGTACAAAGCCCGTCAATCGACGGACACCTGGCGTCATGTGGTGACAACATTAAAAAACCGTTTAGTAAAATTAAAATTTGAATTAAGCCAATTCAATTTGAATTGAGCCAGCTATTACTGTAGTTAAATATGAATTTAGCCAATGAGCTATAGCTAGACAAACTTACATTATAATAAGCAAATTATAATAAGAAATACAATATCGTGTTATACAATATCCATCATGGGTATACAATATACCATCATGGGTATACAATATAACAGTATCACAATTATATAACAAGCATTGTATATCCTTTTCCCAATATACAATATCCTGTACTGTTATACAATATTCATCATACACGTTGTTAACGTTAAGTGTTTGATTACTAATATTATTATAATCGCAAGTGATTCTGGCAAAATAGACATTTGATAATTGCGTTGTTGTCAATTCCGTAATGTCAATAATATGGTTAACCATGTCGTTAGCATTTCAGCGTTCTATGTGGGCTACTTTTCAAATACGATTGGCAGCAGTATTGATCGTACTTAATTGTACGCTTTTACAAAGCGTACTATTAATGACATGTTAATGTTTAATTAATAGTTAATTATAATTGTCGTATTAATTATTCTATACATTTTTAAGGCGTTCAGAATGCAACATATCCGTACAGGTAATTATGTATTCTAAGAACATTTAGGTAATGAATGGGTCTGGTGCATATTCAGTACATTAGTTGAAATTTCTTGGTTTTTTGTTTGGGAATTGGTTATCTATTTTTAGTTGTTTATGTAGAATTCAGGTTTTTTAAACCAACATTAGTTTTCACATAAACACAATCGCAAAATTTCATTATGACAAAGCTGACTCATTAATAAACACTATAGGGTTAACGTTTGTGTTGTTAATTCTCTCCAACTATGATTTTCACCCATCATAATACATAATGTTGACATAATAAAATCACCGTTTATGTACGGTTATATGAAGACTCTGTGTCTGAATCACATTGGCATTATCATCACTTTTCCCCCATTTCTTCAGCACAATATGAAATTCATTTAAAAAGAGGAGCGACGTTGCTTCATTTTGCATATCCAAAACATATTGGTGCGTGGCAAACGAGACAATGGGGCACGTCAAATTTTGCCAGAGATCATGATAAAGACAACGATAATGATGGCGGTGGCGGTGGTGATGGTGGTAGATTCATGGGCGAAAACGCTGCTCCTTAATCGTCCACTATCGCGTTCAAGTTTCATCAAGTGCGTTCACAAAACACCCCACACACGCCCAACTTCGTTGAGTAGTGGTGCGGAAAAATGTGTGTATAATACAAAACGCGAGCAGGCAAATTGGGCTTCCCGGCAATACATTGCTCGGAAACTGTTCGAGTCAGCAAAAGACGACGAAGAAGCGATTATTATTTTACACGGCTAATGATGTTTGCACCGATGGGATTTTATTATCAAATAATCTCGACCGCGTCACCAACAGATGGCGGTGCGTGTGGGACACGAGCAAGGGGACAGATGCCGGTTGTGAAACATGTGTTCCTTGGCGATTACCTTTTGCCAACAGCCATTGGCTGCTGGGAGGAATTGGAAAGGAGGAGATGAACAAAAGACAAAGCGTCAAATGAGGCTGAAGAACGTAATGTGCCGTAATTTGATAACGTGAATGAGAGAAAGAGAGAAAAAAAAACAAAGTTTTTAGAATAGTAACTGTGTCGTTTTCAGTTTTAGATGGTTAAATGAAATTGGCGTGTGCTGGATGTTGTAGAGTTTTAGTACGCACGTTGATCTTCTTCAGACACACGCATACGTTGTGTTGCAAGTATTGTCTTTAAGTACAATTTGAAGTCTGAGGTTTCGCAGATGTAGCTCAATTTGGTTCTCCTTTATCCTAGTAATGACGCAGTTAACGGGTCGTTTGTCTTTACAATGCAACTACCATTGACCTAGCCACACTTTCGATTCCTAATTATGTGTTAGTGGGTGTGAGCGGATTTATTTTTGTCCCTTAATGCATGGCATTAAAGCAACGTTAATGTTCTTCCATTCTGTTTACATATCGCTTTTGAACATTTTCAATGTTTATGATAACGCATTTTGGTTTTAAAACAATTACACTTTTTGATTTTATTGTGTGACTTTTATTCTTGATAATGTCTATGTTTGATAAATAAAACACCATGTGGTCAGTATCTCATAAAATCGATTTTAAAACACACGCGTAACTAGTTAAAATTTCTAAATTATTGTAACCCTTGTGAATAAATATTAAATAACACTTTCAGCACCACTTCAATTGAGGAGTTGGGTGGAAAAACGACGTATAAATTCACTTACATCGTTATTCCTTAAAATGTATATATCAAATCGTTTTAAACCAGTCTATAGCATAAAGACATTGGGTTGTATATAATTTTCACTTTCGGAATTTTTAGCGCAGGAATATGAAACGCAACTATTGTAAATCTAAATATTTTTTGTGATTTCTTTTTTTTTTGTCGATTACTTTCTGGTTGTTTCATTCGCTAACTTCACTTCCAAAACAATGAAAAAATATACTGAGCTTTGAAAAAACGGCGTCAATGCATTTATGAATTAGCACGATATTTAGAATAACGGCGTAATTGCATTTTTAAATTAGCTGAAAATTGAGACCTGTCAACTCAAGTTAACAGATCTTTTTTTTGCAAAACCTGTTCATTTTTCTTCTATAAATGTACAGTTAACAAGATTATTTTTAATCTTATATTTTAAAGTGCCAGACGTTTATTCCCTTTTTCGCAACATTTGTTGAGTTAGGCTGTCATTCCACTCAACTCCTCAATTGTATTTTTCAAATAATCCCAAAATATCGTATATAAAAAAACATTTTCCACATGAAGTATTATATGCTATGAATCACCCTGTATGTTAAAACTGCAGTTTAAGGATTATTATGGAGATGATGTTATAATCTGCTTACCTTGAAACCGATTTTCGGCTTATCACGATCTGAAAATGAAAAGAAAATCCGATTAGAAAGAATCCTTTAAAAAAATCGCACCTCGAAAATAAGATCTTAACGATTCGCGTGAAAACATTTCCATTTGGTACATTTTGCTTTATTTGATACAATCTATCGAAGAGATTATAACACAGACAAGCGCATTATCAAACAGAGAGAGAAACAGGTTTTTTGATTTTTATCAGGTGCACTTTGTTGTTGTTGTTGTTATAGCGAACCTGATAAATATCGATCCGTCGTACAGTAGTATGTCAATAAGGATTGGAGCTCTTTTGTTTGAGGGAAAAATCACGCGTATTTTTGTTGGTCGATAGCTATACGGTAAGCTACATAGTTTGCATGAAACATTATTATAAATGTATAAGCCGAGATAAAAAACAAATATTGAAAAATTGAAAATTGACTGCCAAAGTTGTTCTGGGATCGGGGAGCTTTGAGAGTTAGGCTGCACTGCCAAACAGAAAATTTCGATTTTTGTTTATGTTAGTTCTTCTCGTATTAATATTGCATAAAATTTACAACAAAACACGATGCACCAGTTGAAACTATACTGTGGTGCAATCTAGAATATAGCAAATTCATGATTATATATATAGCAAAAAAATATGAATGAAATAATGGACGCACGTTACCGAGAAAAGCTATGTTACTATGAAAATGTAAAATATGTTTCCGATGTACTGCTATAAATAGTTATGCACGTTCATCATTTACAACCTTCACGACAACAACCTACACAACCTTCGTGTAGTTTTATTTTATCACAGGTTTTATCCAAATACAGTGTAACAGAAAAATACAATTGAATATTGATTTTGACATAGACTACTTTACATTGCTAGTGGGTTTTTTTATTATCATACTCGAGATTGCGGAAATTGCATCTAAAACTTAATCTTATTAAACAACTAGAGTAATTTTTTTCAAACTTTAATGCACGATTTAAAGTCAAGCCAAGAAATGACCTAAGCTATTTGTTCAAATTAATATTTAATTTGGGAAAGAATATTTAATTTTTTTGTTCAAATCTTTCTTTTGTACACTCCCTCTCCAAATTCGCTAATTTGTTCGTGAGTTTTTGTTCATGTTTACACAGGTGTGTGTGTAGTTTTGGGAATGAAGTTGTTAAGAACAAATTTAGAAAAAAGATTATTTTTTAAAGTGGCATTGTAGTGGGGGGGAGTTGTTAATTTTGTAAAATTTTGATTAAATTGCTGGGAAAGGGAGTGTCATAAATGTGAGATTCCGATGAAGGGACTTTTAATGTACAAATGTAGAGATTTGAAAAACTTGGATATAAATTTATTTGTGAGGAAAGGTCAATGTAAGATTTTGTTGTAAAGACACGAATGTAGAGAGAATTTGTTTCGCGAATCAGCAAATTCGCTGATACATTCGCGAATGTCGAGGGTTTAACGTGTGAAATACAGCTTTTTCGGCTAGCGTTTAATTACAAATGGAATGAATGTAATATTAAAATAAAAAAAAATATTCCATAATAAAATATAAAAATATTCCATCAATACAAAATATTTTAAAAACTATTCCATAGGCGATGTAGTTTTGTGATGAGATTTTAGTGAATAAATATTTGATGCATATTATGTTATTCAAAACACAGGATTTATAAAACGTACTTTAAATTTAATGTAGTGTGAAACAAACAAATAAAAATGAAACAACAAAATTGAATTGTTGGTACCGGTATAGATTAGCCCGTTAAGAAAAAACAAAACAACCCAAATTGTTAGTAGCTTTATTTTCGAATTAGTGTGCGATTGGTTTGAAAAGAAAAAAAGCGGAAACCACATTATCATCAACTAACGCTAATCTCGAGTTGAAATCTGAAAGCTAAGTTCTATTTAAGCAAATGATGCGTGCTCTCCTATCAGTAGTGTATAATGTACCTGTGTAGTTAGAAAAAAGCAATCGGAGTGAGTTAAGCAGAGAGAAGAAATAGCTCGAGCAAACGGGAAGAACGCACATTAGGAACCAATGGAAAATTGCCCAGCTAATTCGGTTTTTAATTATCTAACAATTTGCCCACCATGTGATCGTTGTTTTTATACTTTTTTTCCCTCCTCAATTTTTTTTCCTCTACAAAGATACTGTTGTGAAATTTCGTTAGGTTATCGCTCACAACACACACTCACAGTACTTCCCCCTTAGAAAATCCAGACGAAGCTCCCAAATGAGGGGGTTTGCAACCTGCAAATTAATACAATAACCGTCAGAACTAGAGTCTTTTCAACTTCCCCCTTTGTCGACGTTTTGTCAACCAATTTGTCTATTCGTTTGGGATTGAATCTGCAAGCTTGCGATAATTTTCAGTTTGCCTCGTTTGTCTTTTGTTTTATTATATTATTTTTTTCCTAGTATTTCTATTGTCGACTGCTGACGACGTTTATCTTTATAATCAATCCTTATAGTGCTTGTCGTGTATTTATTATCATTGTAATACTCAAATGTTTGATGATTATTGTAGAGATAAGAAAGGTGAGGGTAACTGTTTACATTTAGAATTGCGAAAATAAATTACTTCCTCCATAGGTTGTTAGGTTAAACTGAATTGAGATTTATTGACAGAAATGGGATTTTTTCCCCTAATAATAGAGTGGGTTATTCGTTTAATGGTCTCAGATCCTTTTCAAACATTTTTTATGTGTGTTTTACATTCTTATCGGAAAATTGTACAAAAATTGTAATAAGAGTTATAATTTCTTGATTAATCATATTTTTAAACTCTTTCTATTAGATTCACTTGTGAGTGAGTGAGTTTGTGAGCTGGAAATTGAATATATACTACCATCTAAGTCGTTCATAAGAATATGGTCCATTGTACCAAAAAAACAAAACAAGAACCGCATAAGTCCTTTGCATAAATCAAAAACCGCTTAAGTTCAACGTAAAAAATCGCATATTTTCGCAAAATCTGCAATTTCAAAATAAATCTAAAATTGCAGAAATTAAACATGGAATTACTCAAAATTCGCATTAATCAAATATCGAATTACTCAAATATACCATAAATTTTAATTTGCATAAATCGAAACGCACAGAAATTAACAAATAGATTTTTTGCATTGTGCATGTACTTAGTCACATACAGTATATCCGTGTATGACAGTAGGCCATTTAAAGAGTATACAGGTACTTAAAAAAATCATGTTTTTGACATTTCAATTATAATGAGTTACTTTGATTTGAATTACCATACATGATCTAAAATTATGCTTCAACATCTAAGATAAAAATAAATTCCGGATAGGTAAACGATGTAGTAAAAAAAGATGTGGGAAGAGAGAAGTGTTACGTCATAAAAATTTTAGTGGTTTTATTAACGCAACTAGGAACACAATTTGATTCATCTTTTTTGTTAAAGCCATTAATCTTTGGCGAGGTTCTTGATAAAGTTTTTTTTTTCTCTTTTGGCTGTGTGGGCCGGATATAATGTTCTTGATTCGTTGTAAACGAGGGTGCGAATATCTGCGAATTTTCGTGTAAGGCAAGTGACATTAAAATGTCAATAGGTAAGAAAATATAATCGGCAGGAAAAGAAAGAAGTTAATGGCCTTTTACGAAGGACCGATAGTACAGTAGTAGAAGGTAGTAAGAGTTTTGAGTCGAGTTGGTAGGTGGCAGCACTCCAAGCTGTTCCATTAAGAACGTCCTCGAAGCTTCCGCTATTGGAATTTGTGATAAACCTTGTTAGTATAGTAGTCAGAAAAGAACAAGCTGCCGATATGGAAGTTGTTGGCTCCCAGCCCATTTCATATGACCAAAAAAAAGTGAGAATAGGAGAAGAAAAAAACTTAACCGAATACGTTAGGGACAATTGTGAAATTAGTAATCTTTGTCTTCCATATGGAAATCTTAATGAACAAAGAAAATTTCAATTTGTCGGGATAATTACACGAGTTGTTGAAGTTTGTATTCATTTTTTGTTCACCTCAATTGTACCGTAAAATTAAACATTTAAAAAAAAATTAATTCAAAATGTCATATTACTGGCTTATTTGAGGGATCAATAATTTGATGCGTTTAAAATTGAAATTGAAAATTTTATACGGACATTTTGTTGTTGTTATTATTATTATACAGAGTGGCACAAAATTACCTTAACTATTTGTTTGTTTTTTTGTAACTTTAAAGCGACATGTAATAAATGAAATATCTAAACGGTGAAAGAAAGTATGGTTGCGAAACATGTTTACATCGTCAGTTGAATAACCACCGCCCTTTTTATTGCAAAAATATGCAATTTTCATTTAATTTTTCAAAATTTCAGGAAATGCAGCTGATTCATGCCGAATGGCTTGTATGGTTTGACAGGTTATTGAAACATTTTATCCTTGAGGCAGCCCAAAGAAAAACGTCTGAAGCATAAACGTTTCCAAAATCCATACTTTTATTTACCGTTTGGATAGTTCATTTATTTCATTTCGTTCTAAAGTTACAGAAAAAACAAATGGTTAAGCCAATTTTGCGCTATCCGCGATAAATTAGCACATGCTTAAACATGTTACATATTGTATATGCTTGAAAATTTAAAAAATATTGTGATTAAATGCTTAATTCTTAGTTAATCAAAACAAGTTTATATTATTTCTAATATATTTGAACAAAATCTAAACAAGTTGGAAATATATACTAACAATGAACAACTAATTTCTTAAACCTAGCATTTTAACAGGAGTTAATGATTAATTGTTTGTTTTGTTTTGATTAACGCTATTTTACTCGATTAACGATATGAATGACTAATGACTTATCTGTTTTGTGTATTGCCAACAATAAAAAAATTGAATAGTCGTGACTCCATTTACGATTGCAATATTTTTTGATTCGATTTACAGTAATTTCTATTAACGATCGAAATATCCATGGACAAGTGAATGACGTGTTGATCGTATTTTATGTAATAGAAATTTATTTATATTTATTTGGATTAACAGTAAACTATAAACAATATAACAAATTAGTTAATCTATTATAAATAAAATCTCTTTAATCTAACACCTCAACACGTGTTAATGGTTAAATGCTTTGTTTTGCAATTAATGTACACAATCAAAATGCTTGAAGATAATAATAAGTAAAAAAGAAAAAAATTAGTTAAATGGTTTAAATGAGATCCTTGATAAAGAAAAGTCGACATTTTCTAATGCTTTGCTACCTGCAGCAGTTTTGTTTTTTTTTGTTTTTTTTAAATTTTATTTTTATAAATATATATAAAAAAAACGGGACATCAAATCTCTACAAGGACGAGCATCGATTTTCGTGTTCTAATTTCTTCCTTTGTAATCTTCCCGAACAACAACATCAACAATAACAACAACAACAACCTTGGTTTGGTTGGTTGAGTTGAAATTGCTTTAATTTTAATTCCAGTTTTGTTGTCTGTCATTAACTTTTGGAAATGACGGAAGATTTTCATTCGATTTGCTTCCTTCTTTGTTGGTTTTTGCACTAATAGCTCGTGTAATTAGTTTGAGCTTTTCGCTTCCTATTTTTTTGTTTTGCTCCTCTTCTCTCTCGTTTCGATTGCATTTTTTGTATTTGCCAGGGTGCTGATAAGTCTTTCCACATGCAAAGGGACTATTGTAGTCGAGTCAAGTTTCATAAACGAAACCAACACGCGATCCTTTTGCCTGGCTACTGAGAGTTCCTAATGATTCACTGTAGCATTGCGTGGGAGATGGCATATTATCATCTGACCATCCCATATGGTTCCAGCTATAATATTTTGCATCGGACACCGCACTCGTAATTTCCCCCCTTATCTCGTTGGCGCACACTGTGATATTTGTGACCTTTTCACTTCCCCTATTCGACAATTAACACAACGATTACAATGGAAATGTTAACGAAAAACGTGTCGTAATTCATAAAAGCCCTCTCTCTCCTTTTGTGTAAGCCGAAAATTTTGTAATTCCTCTCTTTTAAACTTGCGACCATAACGTTTTGTCGTGCAGCGCAAGCTTTAATGCGAGAGAGTTGATGTGTAAACCGAGTGTCATAATAGTTTTATCCTCTGTCCAAATTAGCTTAATGTTTGGTTCGTTAAACCATTTCGTTTAAATCATAACTCGAAATCATAGTTTCGCAGTTGGATTCTTTACGTTGACATTTCAGGTCAACTCACTAGTAATGTAAGCTTGGTATCGGTTGACTCTAATTAAGCTCAAAATAGGTAAAAGTTTATATTTTGAACCATAAAGCATTAGTTTTCATCAATTTTGCGACAAACTAATATTTTTCGGTATGACATAAAGCTTATTCATATAAACCACTTTTTTTTTAGCTTACGCCATCTAAATTTGTTGTCTATACGTTATATCAAGTATAGACAACAAAAACATACTTATTTGAATTCAAATAAAGTAAATAATTTCGAACCCTATATTACCCATCTAGGAGATGAAATTTTAATGATGAATTACTTATGATGAAATGTCATAACGTGACTATTTATTGATATTTATTATTAGTATATATTCTTTAGGAACAAACAAAGATGGACAATATAAGTAAGATAAACATAAAAAAGTTAAATCTATGCACAAAGCATATGATTATGGAGTAATGTCTTGAAATGTTGACATTGAAGAAGACAGTTTTAGTTGTTGAAAGGAATTACGCCGAATGTAGAGGGGTACTATGTATTAAATAATACATTTATCTAATTTTATATACAACAAATGCATTATACCTACACTAGTATTGCAGCATTTTATTTTATACATAGTTGATATTTATTAAATTAAGAACTAAAGAAAACTAAACAACAAATACAACCAAAACTTAACAACAATTTGCAATGTTAATTACACAATCTTACAAAACAAATAAACCACTTAAGCCAATTTAAAAAACATGAGATATAAATTAAAAATATCTCATAAAAATTCCACTATCTTTTTATTAACATTGAAGCGTATTACTTTTACTACTTATTTAAATTAATCTTTTTTTTCTTCAAAAATTTATATTAAAAACCCGAAAGAATGACATGCGATATTAACCCTTTGGTGCATCTTTTCAAAATGTCAGTGAAATTGCAGCTATTTGTTTCATACATAGATATTTTTTGGTAGGAGGAATTTTTATTGGTGCGTTTTTATCTATAAGAGCTGGCACGGCGCCATAGGTTTTCTGATATGATAGTCTATATAGTGAGGTGAAAAGATGAGGCATTTTTCCTCCTAAACGCTAGTCTCACTGACCATTCTATTGCATCCTGTGACGAAGGCTCACGGTGCCCTTTAAGGATGCCAATCACCTCGTTCTTTGTCCCAAAGTGCATGTAAACAAGCAGAAAAATGGAAGATATCCGGGGGGGCCTCCCTCCAAACAAAAAAAAAATATATGAGGAAATCGGACATGTTATCCGGTTCCTTTTTCTGAGTTGGAAGAAGAACCCAGCAAAAAGTCTATAATATAAATCCGTGGTGTCTTCTTTAGCCATGGTTGGCTGAACACGGAATTGTAAAGGAAAATGTAATATTCCTGAGGAAGATTGGATCGGCGTTTAGTGTTTTAAAGTAGCACCGTATCGGTGCTGAAAGGTTTTCTCCCCTCCCCCCCTTTTTTACTCTGAAAAATCTACATACAGTACATATCGAAACAGTTGGGATTGAACAAAAAAAAAATCGCTACAGTATATAAAAAGAGCGCCTTAAGGAAGAGCGATAGGACCGATCTGAATTATTGATTTTCAAGTGCACCCAAAGTTTGAGTTGTAGGCGTACAGTGTGGTATTATTTGCTAAGAAAGCTAATCTCGTACCCTAAGGAAAACATGCTTTTTCGAAAAGAATGAAAAGATGAATTTCAAATGAAAGGATGCATAAAAATTCGCATGATTTACCTTTTTTCCGAGTCGATATATTTTAAGTGAGACTACGCAATATATTTTTTTTCTTCAAGAAAGCTATAAATGAAAAAGGTTTGGAATTGTGCAACAAGCGTCTCGTGGGAACTAAGAAAAAGTATTGCGTAAGATATATATTTTTTTTAAATATACTGTACATTGGTACGAAGATGCCAATTTTATTTTTTCATGCTGCGTGAGGGGTTGTTTTTCTTTTAAATGTTATTGTGAAAACACTTTTTTTTTATGATTATGACATAAAAACGCAACTTATGAAAAAATAGTAGTTGTTTTGTTTTTTAATATAATCATTTTAAAGTACCACGGCGTTTAACTTGGAGAAAAGAGTGACCAATCGGTTAAGGACGAAAATTAAGAGTTCGCACAGTTGTTCAGCGGTTGCGATGTTTTCGAAATGCGTTGATAAATGCGACATGTTTACGGATACAGTCCGAGTTGGCAGCGCGTTTTCATGTAAACGTTGCATAAATCACGCCTTGAGAGAGAGATAAGGAGCGGGAGCGGGCACGAGGACCTTTTAATACAGTGGTACCCATTATCCACCCTCCGTTTCAAATGTGTGTGTGCAAAAGCACAAGAAGGCGTCATCATCATCATTATCATCACCATCATCATCATCATCTTTTAAGCTTGGAAGTCTGAACGTTTATACGAAGCTGACAGTGTTGTTGCCTCGAGATATACGAGGTCTGATTTAAAGCTGGGGCTCCTTCCAAAGCCACACTACATGCAAACACACCACAATCTTTGGAAAATAAAGTGTGTGCAGAGAAAGCGAGAGGCACAGGACTGGGTTGCCGTTTGGAATAAACTGATGTTATAAGCAAAGTCTTTCTTCTTCTCCTCCTCCTCCTCCTCCTCCTCCTCGTGCAGTTTGGTCGGTCTCCAAAGAACTGATTATTTACGAGTGTGTGCGCGAAGAAGGCCCAGCGTTCAGCCGAGTAAAAGGGGTAGAGTCACGCTAAATGGAGGAGCAATGAAAGAGTTTGTCTCAGTTAACGAGCTGATGAAACTGGCCCTAATGAGATCCATTTGTGCAAGTTTGCATTAGAATGACCAGCAAAAAAAATGTGATTCGGTAAAAGAAGCAAGAGTTACCGAAGCGATTTAAACGCGTCAACGATTTAAATTTAACTTAGATCAAATATTTAACAAAGGTCTTTTTCTATTCTTTAGTTGATTTCCAATAATTTTATAGATATAAAATACTTCTCAATGGGTTACGACATAAATACACAAGTTTAACATGAAATTTATTTTTTTTATACACACGCGTCCCAAGTATGAAATTTATTATTCTTAATTATCGTATACCCCAATTAAAGATGATGATTTGAATAATAAAATACGTATATAAAACTATAAAATTAAAGATTAACTTTCTTACATATTCTTTAGTTTTCAGATAATTTTTAATTTTTAGATTACATACAGGTACTATAATCATCGTTTTAGTTATTATATTTAGAATTGATTATTCTGTTTTCTGGTACGGCTACTTTTGTTTTGTTGAATTCTCTGGTTTTTTGGTCTCGCTTTTTATTAACGTATTCCTGTATAGGTTATTGTCACTTTGTGAGGTTTTAAATAAATAATGCCAATAATCAACTTGATCAATTATTCATAAAATCAATTTAATTGATAATCCTGATTAACTGATGCAAAATACCTGAAACAAAAATGGCGAAATTAACGCTTGAAAATATCAAGTTTATAACAGTAAAAGCTTCGTTCAAGTCGGTTCAGTGTTTCTCGAGTCACAAACAATTTATACACCATTTATATAAAAGAGTAATTACTTTTACATTCATCAAATCTAAACTCTAAAGGAAATTTGTTTAAATCAATTACTCTTTATGTAAACATTAGCTACATTTATCAGAAAAATTGCTGAACTTTTAGAAACAGGTTATTTATTACTTTACTACACTAAATGTCACATGCTTTTAAGGCTCACGCGACTTTCTCAACGTTGGACGGATTACCATAACGCCTTGTGACTATACGACATAAGAGTATTAAACATATTGAGTGCTTTATGAATTATTAATACTGTATGCATTTTGAAATAGATGAAAATCCATGTTTACTGTAAGTGTATTTTCGTAATATCAGAGAAGATAGTTATAAAAAAAATTCTTTTTTACAAGGAAGAGACACTCGGTTAAGAAGATTAAGAATGATTCGAAATTCCCTATATGCATAGCAAATTTAATATAGCTCTGCGGTAGACAAATTTTCTAAATTGAAAAGTTACCAACAAACTTTAAAATTTTACTCAGAAAAGTAGACACACATTAGCTAAAGTCGTGTTTGTGATATTTGTGACTTTTTATCCATGGTCTTTATTGCCCAATTAGTATCATTCTGCGTAATAGAGTAACTAAATGCGAGTTCTTTAACTAACTAAATTATACGTGAGTGTGCGTCCATTTCAAAAGTAATGACTTAGATGATTGTTCACATTATGGTCATAATTGAACATTTCTAACGACTTGTTCTAAACATATTGATATGCACCCCTGAAGCGTATGAAATGACATATAGTATTTGAAATAAGTCTCAAGAAATTTGGGCATTAAAATTTTACTTGGTAACTGCGTAAAATATATTTTACAGTAATTTAAATATAGCTTTTTTGAAATAAAAAGGTGAATGCAATTTTGTAATCTTCCGTAGTTAAATTTTAATTGTGGCCACATGGCTACATTACAGTTGCCTGCTGTATATATGAGAATAAAAAGCGGTACAATTAACGTCGAATGACGCTTAAATTACTTAAGACTATTGGAGTTTTTCTTTTAGCATTAAGCCTTTCCCCAAATAAATATTCACCGAAATTTCCATGTCATATTCAGCTACTTATTAGTTCTCCTAAACAGCTTTCAGGGTGTTTGTTAATTTTAATTTTAACTCCACCAAAATTAATTTTCCTCTTGGGATTAGAAGTGAAACAAAAACATGTTTGGAGGCTTTGTTTACATTTCGCTATGTTTAATTTAAACTCGAGTTCAAAGAACAAACTGAGATTGCTCAAGAAGATTCCACAGCATTCGCTTTTGAATTTTTGTCTTTGCGTAGAAACTATTTTTTGTTTGTTTTTCAACAAATAAGAATGAGATATGTTTATGTAAATTTCTTCGACTAATGTCAACAGTTCATAAAACTTAACAAGAATTTCATACCCAGAATCCTAAACTTTTTTTGTTTGTTATTGTTTTCAAGCACAGTACGTTTTTTGTCAAAACGTGATGATAAGGAGAACGGGTGTGGGGAAGGGATGATGTTGAAAGTTGATGAGAAAGGAGTGCTTTCTCTCTGATTGGGGTACTTTTGACAAGCTGTTGGACAAAGTTGGTAATGAGAAGAGTTAAACGTTATTAGGGGTGTTCAATCTGTTTGTGCTGACGATTTCATCAGGCGTCGACAAATTTCGGTGGGGGAAAGCAAACGAGTCCATCCGCAGCAGTCAAGGGGATAGAATGGTTGTCCTAAGGAGTTAATCCGGCCGCCCGCGTTCGCTGATGACATTCAAATGGCTCTTAAATGATGGCACGTCGAGGAAGTTGAAGCGAGACCTGCGCTGAATAGAAAATACATCGGGCTGGCGTGATCGCCTTTGGCCTCGGGTGGCGGCTGCTATAGGTCGTCGTCGTCGCCGTCGCTTGCTGCCTCGTGGCTGTCGCTGGCAATGACAAATTGCTGGGCGGTGGCGGCCTTGGCAGCTTTACACGTTCACGGTGCTGCAATGTTGCCATCACCGCTAGGGTCATCGTCTGTTTTCGATCTCCCCACGTAACAGCACGTTGCTCACCCCTTTCTCCACTGTCAGCGACGAAACAACACACCCTGTAACCCCCTCGTCGAGCTGGTGATGGTCCAGGAAGAAGGATGAGTTGATCGCTCGCAGCCTCCTTACGTGTTCAATGGACTGAGATTGCACATCAGAGAAGCCAACAACACCCCACGCGGTTGTTGTTGCGAAGGTGTACGTACGTTGGCGTTACCGTGAAACCGTGTTTTAAGGTTACCTCGACATGCTTGTTCGCACGTTCAATTTGATTTATTTTCGGGTTGGAAAAAAACCGACCAGTAGTAGTCATGGGAGTCAAAAAAGCGCTACTGTTATTACGCCTGTTTTCATACATCGAGTACTAGTGCTTTTTAGTTCATTACACAGATAACAAATTTTTAATAACTACGTGTGATTTATTTTTGTCGAAAAAGTTAGTTGAAAAAGCAGGATAAATTAACAAAATATTAAACTAGTTAGTTTAATAAAGTTAATAAGGTTTTGTCTTCTTAGGTGAACTGAAGTCTATACAGTATAAGAGAGACTTTTCGGTGATGATAGGGGTGTATTTTATTTTAGAATCGATATTTTTTGGGGAGTGTTGTTGTATTAACATAACATTCCATCACTTTAAGATTCATGTTTCTGTTCTGGTAGTTGTTATCACGTGTGAGGCCTACATGTTTCTTGAATATTTCAAACATGTGTTGCTGGTGAATCAGGAAACCCATCGATTTACGGAGGGAGGTTTTTCCGAGTATCAGCTCGTTATTCAAGTCGTGTTCGCACAGCGCGGAAGCAACAGGAGATCCACCCAGACGATCCATCATGGACTAGGGGTATATGAAGGGATAAGAAGGGATTGGAGATGGAATCGACGCCTGTTGGATGGTAAAAGCTGGAGCTTTTCCCACCGATTGACCAATGAAGAATGTCCCCGCGAGGTCCGATCGGACAGCGACTGAGACCCGAATTCGAAGACCGATCTGTCTTGTAGCCACTCTTTTAACCACACACACACCTCCATCGACCGACCTCGGGCTCGTCTAAGCAACAAATCACCAAAGCCGCCGCACGTAACCATTGGCCGTCCATCATGGCGACACTTTCCACTTCGTCGAACGCAAGTGACGTCAGCTGGGACGCAAAAATTTTGTCCTTGACGAATGGCACCCATGCCCGTTGCGCTTAGTCTTCCAAAAAAAAAAAAATAAAACAAGAAAAAGGGAGAAAAAGCCAAAGGCTACCGAACGACAGACGGTTCATATTTTACCAGTTAGTGTGCCCCAAGACCTCATTGCGATTCCATTCAGCTCGAAATGCAAAAACTGAAAAGTATTAAATCCCTGCCAAATGCTCGGTGCTCGGCTCCTCAAGAGAGAGATAAAAGGCCCACTAGTGGGTAGTGGTGGAACAGGGTTCGAAGAGGTTGCAGAGAGGCTATTTCGGTGGAGAAATGCACTCTCACAATTCATGTGTGTGATCAGAGCCGTGGAAAGTGCGCATGATATATCAGCAGAACATCGGTGCCCTGCAGCAAAGCGTACTTAAAAGCGTCCCACAACGCCCAAAGCCAAACGGACCAATGGTGGACGATTTCCTAGGGATCTTAAGCCACGGATGAAGGGTGAGCTTTTCCTACCAACTGCGACGTCCAAATGTCGAAGAAGAAAGTACACTACCGTTCATAGTTACCGTATTTCTCTCTCGAGGATGTTTGAGGTTCGTCCAAATTGTCTGGGTTGGGATTAGAAACGAAAATCTCAGCTAGTTTTTTATTAGCACGTAAAATATAAAGTTTAGACAGGATGTTTTGTATTAGATGAAAAAAATAAGACCGAGTTTATTGACTAGATTTAATAGCTTCATTATTAGGAATTAGTTTAGTTATTCTATCTTCAAAACTTATCCAATCATTGAACATTAAAACAAAACAAAAGAAATCATTTAATAGGCAGAATGCTCATTTCAACGTTAAAGTAGCGTGTCTAAAAGAATTTTTTATTATTAGAAAGGTATTATATTGAACAGTTCTAATTGAACTAATGTTATAGATATAGAAGAACGTTAGTTTTAAAGTTTCAAAGTTATACTGAATTTAAGTTGAAGGTTTAAGTACATTAAAACGCTTTTTAAGAATTCGCTTTGTATAGCAATTGCAAATTGCTTTATGCCAATTTAGATTTATGCGATCTTTGAGTAATTTCATTTTCGATTCTGGAAGCAATTTTCGATTTTATTTGTGCGATTTTTGTTTCACTGGACTTAGGTGATGTTTGATTTATGCGGTTCTCACTTTATGCAATTTTTGGTACATTGGACTATACCTTATATTATCATAAACACCTGTAGATGGCAGTATACGTTCAAACCCCAGCTCTCACTCACAAACTCACAAGTGAAGCTCATATAAAGCGTATAATAAAAATATTGTATACATGGATCGTATCATAAATAAAACTATTTAAAATGACAACATTGAACATAATGAACCCAAAAAATACTGTATTTTTCCCCCTCAATTCTGCGAATTCTTTAAAAGACTTTTGTACAAGTAGTACATACTAAGTATATCATTAGTTTGTTTTTTTATTAATAAATTTATTTTTTGGTTATTTAACCATTCACAATTTTTAAATGAATGTATCGAGGTTATGTTGCTTCATTTTCAGTTAGGAATTCAGTTCAGTTTCCGTAACTTTCTGAGGAAAAAAGTTACACAATTCTGTTCTTAGTAAAATTTTACACGCTTTATACACAGATATAAGTAACAACTCATCAATATATCATATCTAGTTTGAATTGTACATTTTAGCCATTAATAAACTTCAGATAAGTTCAGATAAAAATCCATAAATGTTTTTCTTAAGTAAAACATGTTTATTTTTTAGTAGTTAGAGGCATACAGTAAAACAGAGATTTCTCATTTTGTTGAATGTAAGAAAAAATCATTACCTGGCTTGAAACTAGTACATAGTTTAGAACTAGTACTACTATAAAACCTTTGTCGTTGACACCCAGTACCATCGATCGTTGTGTGTGAGAAGTCTTTTTCTACTTCTGTCTGTATGTGTGTGTGTGTGTGTGTGTGTGTGTGTGTGTGTGTGTATGTGTGTGTGTGTGTGTGTGTGTGTGTGTGTGTGTGTGTGTGTGTGTGTGTGTGTGTGTGTGCTTCTTTTCCAAGGGGTTAATCTTTGCCACCCTGGCTGTTTAGCGACGCCCTACATTCTCGCGCGAGTGCTACAGTTGAATGGGAGCGAACGAAGGACAAAACGAAGAGAGAGAAGTCTCGCGCAGCGATCAATTCTTTTTCCTTTTGCCAAGTGCAACCCCCTAACAGCAGCGGCACCGATAAAGGATTGCGGGCCACCGCCCTCGAAGGCGAAGGCTAGGACGTGACGTTTCCGCAGTCGATGCGGGTTCAGAAAGAAGAAGAAGAAGAAGAAGAAAAAGTAAAAAATACATGGTTGTGGAAGAAAAGGCAGAACGACGAAGAAAAAGGAAAATACACACAGTCAAAAAGAGAGGGTAGAAAGAAACAACCACTTCCTTTTTTTTATTCCAATTCCCTCTCTCCCTCTTTTTCCCCCATCCACTCTTTTGAAAATCTTTGGTGGCCCACCCACGCACAACATAGGTCTCCTTTTCTTGTTACGCTTACCTATTTTTTTTCTCTCTCTCTCTTTTGAGGGAGGGATGGATGGAGAAAATGGGGGAATGATGGTGGGGTTGTGTAAAAGGGAGTTTTTTTGTTAGGAATATCTCTCTTCCTGTCGCTCTAAGAAATAACCAATGGTTCCCGATTTCGACTTATAGCCCGCCTCGTGATAAGCTTTTTTTTTACTCGTAGCCTCTTTTGTAGTTATCTGCGACCTCCAGAAATCACCGAGTCTCGCATTCACCACTCATATTACGTCGTACAAAAAAAGGGGGGAGAATATTCCTCGGGCTCTTATTTTAGGTTTTGTGAAAAACACGAACAAAGGATCGAGTTTATTTTTGTCGCTCGATGGGTTTTACTGCTGTTACGAGTTTTGTTAAGTAAATGCGGTAATGCAAGAAAAGTTTTACATTGAATTGAGCGAGCAAAAATCTGATGCTTCTTCGAGCATGCAAACTATCAACAAATGTGAAGAAAAAAAAGTAAAACGCATAACTGAGCATTTATTAGCGATGCAATTTTAAGTTATGTATTTAAATACGGAAACACTTGCCTTGAGGTGAAAACCAAGGTTTTGATATATAGAAAGCTTATATAACTTTCTATAAACAATCACATACAATTTAAAGTTTAATTTATGTAAAGTAGAAATGTGATCATCCGAGTTTTTAAGGTTTGTTAACAATGGTTAAACTAAATCGTGAAAATGTTAAACCAAATTAAAGGGCCTGGTGTAAAAGGGTGTTAAATAACTTTTTTTTTTTTAAATTTCGACTCAAACGCGTTTAAAGACCTGAACTTGCCTTGCGGGCTATGGGCTTCTCACTTTTTGCACTAATAACTTTGTACACGTTGTTATTTAGTTCAAAATTATGTTCGAAAGGCAGAATTGTACTTAATACATTCGCAAATGCTTACGGATGATTTTTGACAGACAATTATTTCGATCAAATGGTGATCAATAGTACAAGTTTACTTACAAAATGTTACTTAACACCCTTTTACACCAGGCCGTTCAATTATTAGTGATTTTTATTTTGTTTTATTTTTTTCAACAACTTCGTTATATTTAATATGCATGTAACGTGGTTTTGTTTATTTTGGTGCATTCATAATGAAATATAAGATTTTAAAATTTAAACGTACACAGTGAAATTACCAAGTACAAATAACATGATAATATTCTATATCGTTCTGTTCACTTTCCTGTTCTAAAGTAGCTTAATAAACAGAGCTTTATAACCGGATTTTGTGAGGGATTTTTAATGTATTTTTTTTCACTTCAAAATTTACTTTCTTTTTAGTCAAACGCGAGAGAAATCCTTCGGTTTTTTATGCATAGCATAGGGGAAAAAGTGCAAATTGAATTAAACTGATGCGTCAGTGACAATGGTGCACTTTATCAAAAATACGCTAGTTTCACTCCACCCTTACAACTATCGAAGAACACGTTGGTGACATTAAATTTCCACTGTATGATGACGATAAAAGAAAAACACACACACACACAAAAAGACCTAGTACAAGGATGTTTTTAAGTTGTTGATTTAAATTTTCTCGACTCGCAAACACATCGACCCGTGTTTTGTAATATGAAGAAAGGGTAAAGTTAGTCCTACTACTCGAAACTCAGTGGCTGAACCGACGCTATAAAAACGATATAAATGTCTGTCCTATCTGTTTTTAACCATGAGAGAATAGCGGTTGTGTTTTTTAAGACGCGTGTGAAGTCATAAAGACAAAGGCGAAAACTGTAAAACGACTCCACCAAACTGAAATGCTAGCTTTCTTCGAATCGTTCTCCTCTCCTTGGTGCCGAATGGTGTTCTCTGATAGCGAATGGTTCACTTGGCACTGATCATATACCCCACTCTTAGAAGATAGTGTGTACTAAATAAAATTTCCCCACGAGTCTGGTTTCCCTTAACACGGGGTGTTAAAAGTAAAGACTTCTCTTTTGCTACTGCGAATTGTCTAGTGAAATGCTGTTTCCACTGCAGTGTTTTCATTTGATTCCTACACTGTTGCAATCCGACCTTCGAATATAATTGTGTTCAGATTGTGTTCAATGTGTATGTAGACAACGTTAATTGATAAACAGTATTACACTGTTGATGCAATTTAAAGCTTGCCTGCAATACACTCACGCTATGCAGAATGCTTCTGCGTGAAGTCAAGTGTTATTGATGGTAATTTAGTGAATGTTTCAAATAACATACTTAAAAGTATTTACAAAACCTTTATCGTTAATTAACATATTTATATTGCGTGTATAATTGAACAATATAAAAGCCAAGTGTCTTGTCTCTTTCTTTTGTGTTTTTTTTTCGTGTCTAAATGTTTCCATGACAACTATAAACACAAACGTATCCATACAATAACATAATAAATGTATCACCATACCACCCCAAACATAAGAAGTAACTAAATGAAGCAAACACAAAACACTAACCAACGGATGTTCCGAAGTAACATGAGGTGAACCAATAACAAATGTTGCGAAACAACATGAGGTAAAACAATAACGAATGTTTCCAAGCAACATGAGTAAAATCAGTGAGTTGAATCAATTGCCTCCCGTTATTTTTGACGGGCGGCAACAGCTCGTATTTCTCGGCACCAGCTTTTGACAGCTCGTATGTTTATAATCCATGTCATATATTAATGTGCTAATATAGCAAGTTTCAACATGTAACAACGAAGAATCGTTTTTCACAACGCATTCAATGGTTTAAATTAGATAGTTAGGTTTCGTTTACTCTACATAACAATCATTATTTCTTGTTTATTGGTGATTATTTACAAAACACGATTGTTGGAAAGTTAGTTCATTTCCTGCAAGTCACTAAACTCTTTTTTTATTCTTCTGCGTCTTGTTCAGGAAAGTTAATTTAAAAGCCACATAGCTTTCCGAAGTTAAGACGTGCGCATATTATTGATTGGTTTAAGGGGACGTAAATAAAACGAGGAAGCGAGCGAGTGAAGGCGAATAAAAAAAAACACAAAAAATGCCTTTGCTTTTATTTGACTTGTTAATCGCTATTTCGATGCTCGTGTTTGCTGCGTGCCGTTCATGTTTTGCGTCGAACGGGTGACGAAAAGTTTTTGGGATGTCTGTCTGTTTGTCGTTAGCATTTTCTTTGCCAAGCGATAGTAACGCTTCCTAAAGGAAAGAACGGGTTCTTCCTTCGTCGAAACGTCGTCGTCGTCTTCGTTGTCGACGACGAAAGCGAGCTACGAGATAACGAATTCCTCAGCCTTCACTAGACACGATAATTAAGTCTTGATGATGGCGATGATAAAGATGAAGCACCCACAAGACGTATTGCCATCGTCCTATATTTCCCCCCAATTGCAGATAGCGTACTTTGCCAACATACACTACCCCCTCCGTCTACTTGCACCCACTCCCTACATCCACCCACGCGTTTTACTTTGTTCGCTAATCTGGGTGGCAGGTAAGTGTTAACCATCCATCTCGAAGATTTAAAACCCAACAAAAGACCCTCTATGCGCCATTTAACAATTTGCTCGCCTCCGAAGAGATTGTCGTTTGGCAGTTTTCGGCGAAGAAAGTCGCCCACTTTGTCGCAGTCGGAGATTCTCTTAACTTTGTCTTTCCCCCCCATACTGTTTTTTTTTCTTCTCTTCATTACTTTTCTTCTCTGTGCACTTTTCTTGGAGTTCTTTTATATTGTTTGGGGTTTGCCACCAAAAAAAAACAACAAAGGAGGTTATTCGTTATTTGGAAGGCGTATTTATTTGGTATTGGGTGTGTGGCGATTGTTGAACCATTAGTCTTGAGTGTTGAAGTTTATTATTAAGCTGTCGCACGTACCACTTTCATTTGTCGTTATTTTTGTCACTTAAAACGTTATTAGAATCGTGGATTTTCTTTTCCACGTTTTAAATTAGATCCTAAAGTTGATGAACGACCTGAGAATGAAGTAATTTTAGATCAAATAAAAATATTTGTAATATTTTAGACATATTCGCAATAAACAACTAGGCCTACATCACAATATTAAAATATAGCATATAAAAATTTTGTTATTTCGTTAATTAAAATTTTTAAATATACTTGTCTATGAATAGGTTTTACTAATTTAATCTACATTGTGGCCTTTTTGGCGTGTACTGTAAAAGAGATCGATTATTGATTTAATTTTTACACTTCTATTTACTTCAAAATATATTACAGTATTGTGAAAGAAAACATTTCTACAGTGATCTAACTTAATTAGTATATGTCATAGAACTGAAGAGCCTAGTGCAAAAGAGTGTTAAGTAACAGTTTTACAATTTTGAAGAAAACGTGTTTAAAGGTCCGAACTTGCATTGCTGTCTATGAGCTGCTTCACCCTTCTTGCACCAATTGTTTTGCACATATTGTTGTTTTGCTCAAAATTATGCGCTAGGAAAGTAGAATTGTACCTAACACATTCGAATATGCTTAGACATATGATAGACATTTCAATAGACATTTACTATAAATACATACTAGACATTTAACAATAAGGAAAGGCAATCACGCAACACAGAAAATGACTGTACATAATAAAAAAAATCTAACTACAACTGCATTATTACAACACAATACATCGTATTTTCATTCACAAAAATGTCTAAAACCTTTCAAACATACTCACATGTCAGAGACATTCAATCGAACAAATTATTTTAGTGTTCATTACATTACACTAAATGTTGAGACTCGTTCAATTCATGCGCGACTGATACGCGACTATGACTTTAGTCGCGTAGTGTCAATTATCGTCATACGGTATACCAATAGTATCGATCAAGTTTCTTTTCCAGCATTTTTTTTCTTAAAGGGAAAATATCGGACATTTCGCTGTTTTTTTTTTACTTAACATGAAGCACGGGTTAGTTCTGTATCGTCATCATTCTTTCACAGTTTTCTTTGAGGTGAGGAAGGCCGATCATCTCATTTATCTCGGCCAAATGTGAAAAAGAACAGCACAATTAGGATGATGTATTAGGTAGAGAGAGAGAGGCAGTGTCAGCAAAAGTCTGTCAGTTCTTCCTGTCAAACACGATTTGTGCAGATTGTGAGTAAGATCTACGAGCTATAAGGTCCATGTCCACGCCACTTAGGTCTCGTGACCTGTCGCTTTCATCGATCTCACGAATATACACAAGAAGTTGTTTATGGATTAAGTCTGTTTTTCCAGGCTGGTAAATAAGCTTAAGTTACATGTTATCTATTTTTTTTGCTCGTTATTTTTTGAAGAATTCTAAAAACTTCTTTTCTAAAAGAGAAAAACAGAGTTGTTTATTTCGTTAGTGTTGCTTATACACTTGACTAGTAAAAACCCGTCGTTCGACGAGTATAGTGTTTCGGCACTTAAAAACCATCATGTAACATTTCAAAGCATAATTAGAATATTTGAAGGACCTGGTGTAAAAAGATGTTAAGTAACATTTTTACACTTTCGAGAAAAACGCGTCTAAATATCTGCTCTTGCTATGAACTACTTCGCACTTCACGAATAACTTTACGCATAATGTTGTTTTGCTTAAAGTTATGCGTTATGAAATCAAAATTTCATCTAATACATTCGAAAATTTATTTTTGACAAAAAGATTACTTATTTTTTTTTTATATGTTTATTTCTCGAATAAAGTATAAAACATTTTTGGTCATCTAGACGATGGCTAAATACATAGAAAATTAGACAACTTCATTTCTTTATGAACATCTATATAGGGCTAAAATTAATTATAGATTTTACATAATAAGGCAAGATTAGATTTGTACATTATATTACAGCACGTTGAATAAAAGTTCTTATTGAATATTTCATACAAATCAAATAAGTCCATAAAAAACGAAAAAAAAGAAATCATGCGTTCTTTTCATTAATCAGGTAACATGGATTTGAATTTAAGATATAGTAAACAATAAAGTGACTTAGAGCCTATTTATGTAGTATAGCCCAATTCAATTATTAAGATTATCATGAAGTATCTTAACTTCAACATAATATATAACAAACACCCTATATATATATTATAACACCCTTTTACACCAGGCCCTTTGTCTATTTAAAATTAATAAACTTTTTTCAATTCGTCATTTATGGATGTTCATGATGCAATGACGACATTTTGAACAATGAGGCTTTTACTTAAAAAAAATTTGTTTGTTTTAATATTTTTTGTTTTTTCGATTTTTATTTTGTTGTTCGAATATTCTTTATTGCACTGCATTTCCATATTTTTTACCTATTTTTCAGCGATTTGTTGTATTTTATATTTGTCTCTATGAGACGCAAAATAAAAAATAAAAATAAAAATTTGTATATCCACCACAAAACAAACAAAAAAATGAATTTGGAATCTACATACTCATTTGGTGTCCAGGTTAAGCTCCCAACCAATGAACAGTTGCTGTAAGTAAATCGCGGTGTTTTGGTAGTCACGGAAACATTCGAACACCAACCAAGTGACTTTACCATTTTATATATATACTGGGTGTATCTTATCTAATCTAATCAAAAATAAACTTTCTTACCCCAATTTGTTTCCGTTGCAAACGCATGCATTTTATTGGCTTTATAAAATGGTAGAACACTTCTTAAACTTCTCAACATTTTTTTACACATTTTTGGACAGTATTTTCTACGGCTTTTGGGAATTCAAAGCATAAATATTGTCAACAAATGTCAAACATAGACGATAATAATACATTTTTTTTATCTTCCTCCGAAGTCAATTTTTCAGAAAAGTTAAAAAAAAAAAAACACGACTTAAAGCTAAGAGTAAGAACATCCCGCTATGTGACAAATGACAGCGCCTCGTTCGTGTCTGTCCATTTTTTTCCTCGTGGACCGAAGTGAAGGAAAAAAAAAAACATTTATCAAAACGAAACCTCAGTAATCAAATGATGGATGGATACAGGAATGAATGACAGAGAAAGAAGTGAAAAATAAAGAACGGGAAGAAAAAAAAGGAAAACAGAAGCGTTTCATCTGTTACAAGTTCGGATCTGACACCTTTTGACAAGTCACGCTGCGAGAACTGGTTAGAAACAGTAGCCGAAAAATTAATTTCCAGCTTTTCCGTGGACTGTGTGTTTGTGTAAATGCTACCGTAGCAATAAACCCCTCGCGCTCTTTTATCCGACTCTTGTTTAGTTGTACAAACTTGCCATGGAACACTGATCACCTCCAGATGCCGAGACAAAGTAGTTTTTGAAGCCTGCTGCGTTCTCCGCAGTCGTGTCGATATGGCGACGGCTGTCGCAGACAATCTAAATTGTGATTGTGTTTTGGGCTGAATCTTTTTGCCTATACGGGCTAGTAGTATCGGGTTTTGATTGTTTTCCGAAGGTGATTATTTTCATGTTAGGATGCCCCGCGCGTGCGTTGTAATTAGAAATTGCGACATGAATTTAATGCGTTTTGCTTTAAAACCACTTATTATGAAAATATCATACCGTTGTTTTTATCCTCAATAATCAAGGAGAACAAACGGATGTCATAAGTTATTGTTGTTGTTGTTGTTTTGGTTTTTTTACAAAATGAGACTTAGTTTCCCGTTGTTTTCATCGAAAAGGATGATTTTCAATAATTCCATTCGTGACATACCTCATGAGACGTAAAGCTCAATCGATATTACTAAATAAACTGAAACTCATATATAAATTTTGCTTGTAAATTAATTTTAACGTTTTGTTTGCATTTTAACTGTAATTTGTTTTGTCATCGATTGAAAATTTTTACATAACGAATGAAAAAAAATTCATTCTCATTATTAGCACATTCCGGTATTATCTGTTACTTGATTAAAAATATTAACAAACAACATCGACGATTATTTGGATTGATTTTATAATTTAGAATCCTGTCAGTAATAACATTCTTAAGTCATGACAAAAAAATTTAGCTTTAAAATAGTCATTTCTATAAATAATTTAAAGTGATTAAAACTTAAAACATTTTAAAATAAAACTATTACCAAAATAAATTTATAATGTTGATGAGGTTTACTGTAAATATAAATGTGATTCAGTCATATTATTTTTGCGTCACAAATAATTGAAAATCAAATGATTTGTAACCTTATGAATAATTGACCGCCTTAATTTGTTTATGCAATGCATCGGTGTGATGCAGAAAAGCCTGCGCATCATGTTGTCTTGTCATTCCTAACGCATGAAATAACATAGAAACAAATTGCTACTTCATCTGCGTTGTTACTTGTCTGTGCCACGGTTTTAAATAAATTAAAACCACAATTTTTGTTCAATTAATTTTTATTTACATATGTAATGCGACGTTCTAATTACTCTGTACATTGAAAATTTTAAATTTCTTTTGCACAAATAAATTTTAATGTCCAAAATTCTAACATTAGTTCATTCCCAAAAAAATAGTATTTAATTTGGTTGAATGTTCATTTTAGGATTACGGTTGTATCAAATTGTACTTCAAGTTATAATTATATATCGTTTAGTTTGACAACACATTTGTTCAATATTGTGTTTTATGAGCTATGGGGGTTGTTGTTGTTGTTGTTGTTGTTGTTGTTTTGTTTTTTTCTCTGTTAAAGTGCTTCAAAAATAGCAACATTTGAACGAGAAAACTTTTTTAAATGCCTCGATGCTTTTGTTTAAGATAACAGAGATGGGATTTGATATTTTGGAAACAAAGTTAACGGCCTTTTAATACTAGGGTAGGTTTTCTGAATACGTGATGTCAGGCTTGGTTGCGTGAGGACATGCGTGTAAAAACGGTGCGATGGCCCAGCGTGTACATAATGTTGTCACGTGCCGAACATTCCGTTGTCATCCAGACAAAACATGACCGTCTCGAGCTGCTGACGTCATAAGCTGAAGAGGCAAATTGGCCCAAGTATGTTGTAGCCAGTGATGATAAGAATTTTAACGACGACACTTGTCTTTGCATGCAATGCTCGCACGAATAGTAACACGTAGTGAAGTGTCACGGGGTGAAGGGTTTTGAGCGATTCTTCTTCTTCTTTGCCAGTTGAAAATACGCTAGATAAACTGTTTTCCTTTCAAGTGTATTTTTTTGCGTTTGCATCTCTTGGAACCGTTTGAAGAGAAATTCCTTTGAGGCGATATGATTGGAAAAGGATCTACGATTTAGAACGTCTTTGTGCATCTTAGCTTATTTTGTAATTACAGTAGAACCTCCATATTCGTCATTGATCCGTTCCAGAAAAACTGACGAATACTGAGTATGACGAATTAAGAATCAATTACAAATATTCTGTGAATGGATCAACTGCTAGTTACCTTTGTTGTTAGCATTCCATATCATATGCAATTTACTATTTTTATGTTTTATAAAAAATATAAAGTTCTTCTTAAAAACTGACTTTTCGTGACCTTGACTATGACTTTTGGTGAAGAATTTTTTGGACGAATGTTGGAGCATTATTTCGCCGAAAATATGTGATGAATATTGAATTTGATAAATATAGAAACCGACGAGGTTCCACTATATTACTGAAAATTCTGTGCAGTTATTTTAAAATAAAAAGACCACTAAATAAATAAAACTCCAACATTTAGTTGAGTTTTTTTTCAGTACACAGGAAGATTTAAAATTAAGTTCAATATATGTAATTTTTCTACTATGCGATAAGAAATATAAATAAAGTTAATCATGTTGATAAGTAAATTATCGGTTCAATGTTTATTGTATTAAATTAAATTACCTCTATGAAGTGAATTTTTTAAATAAATAATAAGTAAAATAAAAATCGCACCATTGTCGCATTCAAACATACTTTTACGCCTCGGCATTTAAATTTTTACAACACATAACCATGATTTCAAAATATTCGTAGAAAGGAAAATCATGAGTAAGAAGTTAGAAAAAAGAAACCCATTTTAATTGCGGACATTTTTCCACAAACTTGGTCTGCACTTAACATTTATCTCCACCGCGAGGTTAGTTTATGACATTGGTGTGCTTTTTTGGCTCGCGCCACCGACGTGAGAGGGACTCTTAAAATTTAAAGCTTTACTAAGCAAAAGAATGAGAGAAAAGAGTTGGTGAGTGGTCAGTCGGATGTTGTCTCGGTTTGGTCAGGATGAAAAGCAACAACGACCAAAGAGCCACTGCGGTTATGCATTAATTGATTTGATGTCCTGGCCTTTCTAAACGGATGCTGGTCACACGTTTCTCCAATCGAACATTTTCTTGCTTCGCTTTTCGGTCTTGCTAAGGTGAAACGGTTTTCTGCTCGCAATCGGTTTTATCCGTTCTTCCAAATTCTTTGAAGTAGACCGAAACCTGTTTTTTTCTTATATATATATATATTTTCATTTCAGAATGAAAGTAAACATGTAACTCGATGAATGAAGTTTGAGTTTCATTTTTGTGGACATTTCAAAGAATTTGCGGCCTGGGTTTTATTTCGAGAATGGATTTTTTTTAATGGTAGTTCTAGGATTACAGCGCGCGTATCGATAAAGAAAACAAAATTGCAAAAAACAAAACTAAAAAAGAGGCTGTTGACCGTCTTGTTTTTCCTGCGCTTGTGTTGTTAAAATTTGCTCGAATATTGTAATACGATGTTTTATTAAAGTTGAAATTAGAAATGTTTTAATTTTAACCGTTTCTGTAACGAGATCATTTTTATTACAGTAATGAGCATCTTAAAAAGCATTGACTAAAGCTTCTCAAGTGCAATCTAACTAGGTCATCATAATTATCTAACAGGGCGTCGCGACTATGACAAACAAAAGATAAATTGTCGGATTGGTTATCACGACCATAAGATCGAAAAATGATTTAGTAAGTCACATATGATAGTTAATAAAGTAATAAATAAAAAGCTTGAAAAATTTATTTTGTTTGTTATGTCGATTAATTTTGAGAAATTGTTGTATGGAATTTGTTTTTGATGACGGGTTTTGTACTCAGTGTAGTTTTATGATGAAGACAGTTTTGGTCCCTTGGGCCTCAAATTAAAATAAAAAATAAAAATTGAGTATGCAATAAGATGCAATATATGCAATATGCAATAAAAGTATGCTAATATAACATACAAATATTATATTAGCAAGTTTCTTCGGTAAATCCTCGGCATTCGCGAGTTTGCTTATTTACAATTAGGATTTGTTAAACATTTTCGACCTATTGATTCACGAATTTTTTCCGTCATAATCCCTTCTTAATTAAAATAATCATTGCCATAACGCTAGTGTAAGCAATACTTATACTTAATTCATTTCTAATAATTTCTACTGGTGTAAACATAGAGAAAGAATTTTGAAGAAAAAAACAATTGGGAAGGGTGTAAAGATTACGTATTTGTTGACTTCTCAATAACAATTCTAAGATTTAAAATAACTTATAATTTTCACCAGAAATATCACAATTAAGGTACCAAATTTTGTGAAAATCGGTTCATTCGTTTCTAAACTAAGCGCGAACAAACAGACTGACAGCGAAAGAAAATTTATGTATATTTCATAGTGGAATATTCCGCAAGAAACTTTTCGTTTGATATTGGTGAAATTCTGGAGTTGTTTAAAGGAAAACCACAACTTTTTCACGTTTTAGGTGGCTTTTGTTTCATTGGTATTGTTCATCCCGCATTGCTAATTAGTTGTGATATCACCTACCTAAAACAATAAAGTGCCGAATGGTCATAAATTTTCTGCCTACGGTTTTCTGAATACTGTAGTCTACACGGAACTTGATAACTAAGAAGAGAGGAACCACTGCAAACTCACAAAGATTTGCTGATAATAAATTATCCCATTTTTTTCTCTAACACGTACTTTTCTTTCTTTTTCCCTTCTCCCACTCTTTTCTCATTTCGAACATCAGAATCCTGGCTTCAACAACAGTCGATAAAAGCTCTCGACGCAAAATCGCACTTAGAGGATTTCCATTTAATCCTCAACGAATTGAGATTCCCTCCATTTGGCAAGTAAAACTTCTTACGTTGGTTGACGGTCGTAGGCAAAAATCGGAGCAAATCGCTACTAGGCCTACATTTCTTTTCTTTTTCGAACCCTTTCTTCCCCCCTATTTTTTTTTGTCGGGTGTTAGTTTTCATAGATTCCCAATTTTTCATCGTGGGGTGATTTCGAGTTGAGTAGGAAAATGGAAGGGGTTTTGGCTTGGATGGTGGGGTTACTTGAAAAATCCGAATTTCTTAGGGAAAGGTGGTCGGTACACAAGCCCAATGTTACTCTGTGTGTCGAAGAGAAAGAGCTGCTATAGGAAAAGGGCCACACGATTCGTCCATTTGCCTCGAAGGACGATAAATTATCAAACTGCGACTGGCTCGTGGCCAAATTTCGGTCCCAGCGTCCGACTATAAACCCACGGCGACCGCCTCTCGAATAACCCAAACCTAAGTTCTATACACTGGCTTGTGGTTTCAACCCTATCAATTTTCAGCAATTGCTCCAGTTCATGAGGACTCCAGCAGAAAAACCAGACGACCAAACGAACAGTCAGAATTGATAAGGAGGAAGAGGAGGAGGAGTACAAGAAGAAAAAAGCAAAAGAAAGAGGAGGAGGGGGGAGGACAAAAAAGAAGAGGAGGGAGGATGTTCTGTGCTATAACCTAGTAGAATAAGGGCGCCACTGGGGTATAAGGCGAAAGAAGACTCGAGCACAAGATAACGCGGATGGGCTTTTTTTCACTTCTTCCATGGCTTTCTTCATTTCACTTTGAAATTGAATTCAAAGTTTTGTGATATTTTACTTCAACGTGCAGAAAAAGATTAGTTTTTGTTGCAATTGTAAAAAAATTTTTATATATATAGTTTATTTGTTTGTGAACGTGTATTTTGCGTATGTTTCGTTTTGCACCATACGTCGGCAATTAATAGATTCCTCGTACGATTAAAGTGCTATTGCACACATTTATTTTATATAAGATTTTTTTAATAATTATCTCTATTTTATTAATGATAAAATTTGATCATTTTATAAAAATAAAAAAAACATGGAAATTATTGATGAAAATATTCATCAATAATGAATATTGAATTCGCACTTTAGAAATATAAATTGAAGGCTTTCCCGGAATAACGTTGCATGTAGCAATTCATAGTTTTGAGTAAATGGCAAAAGAAGTATTCAGCAACACATTGATTGTCACATATTAGGTGCCCAATTTCGAA
>JAQIWH010000641.1:0-43658 GCA_034695005.1 Cryptops parisi | reverse complement strand
GACTGGGGTGATGCTGGTAGAGGGTTCGGTTAGAAGTGATGATCGGTCACATACTTCCTAGCGATAAATGTTGTCTGGATTGCAGCGCCATCATCGGCGCCTCTAGGGATACGGAAAAGGACCGCAAAATGTTTTTAAAAGAAGTCTGGTTTGTTTGTTTTTCACTTAACCAAAAAATTTCTGTTGTTTTTTTCAAATTTTAATCTCTGCAAAATGACCGTTCATTCAAAAGAATAATTTGAAAACCCAAATAATTATATTGGTTCAATTTTGGATATGTTTTATTCATTCATTTGGATTAATACACACACATATACTGTAAATAACTGGTGATTATAGGTGATTATATTTTATTTATCCATAATTAATTTAAAAGTTTTATTAACATTTTAAAAAATAAATGTTGTAGCAACATATAATAGTACGGTATACAGTATGATCCGCTTATTTTTAACGAAAAACAAAACCAATTTCCTAAATAACAGCTAACTTCAAATAAGAAAACATGTTTCGCGGTCACCTTGAACAATTTTCAGTTAAATCTCAATCAAAAATTCACGTTACATGGGGTTCGATGTGACCTCGAAATTCATTTAAAGATGGTTATTTAATGGATAATTTCTCTTCATTGCCAAGAGTAAACGGACATATTGAAATACTGTGATACATTTAGGAGTAAAAATAGAATCCTTTCAATTTTGTATATTATAGTTTTAAATAATTTAAATGAAGAAATACATGTACAAAGTTTGATTTAAAAAAGCATCACCGAAATTTTATTAGTTTAAAGTTATCTTAGCTGTGAATTAATTTGAAGGGCTTGATTTAAAAGGGTGTTAAGTAACATTTTTACAATTAAAGAAAATTGCGTTTAAAGATCTGAACTTGCTGCCTATGGGCTACTTCACGCTTCTTGCACTAATATCTTTGCTCATATTGTTGTTTTGCTCAAAATTATCCGTTAGGAAGATAGAATTGCACCTAACACATTAGAAAATGCGTGTAGGTCATTTTTGACAAAAATGTTATTTAACACTTTTAAACCAGCTCCTTCATTTATCTATAAACTTATATTTCTACAGATAACTTTTTGTTTTATAAAGTTATCGTTTCAGCTTGAAAAGTGTACATTTCAATATTTTCAAAACACAATCCAGCAAAAAAATATATATATGGAAACAGGTGCGCGTTTGGTGTAAAGCTATTGAGCGCCAAAGTTTGGTCATAATTCAAAGGACTACTACTTTTGACGTTGATCTTCGTTGCGAGTAACTTCCTGTCTCTGTGTTTTACTACACAACATGCAGTTCATCTGCATAAAGGCTTTTCCGATATTGGCATGGACCGCTTGCCATTCTCTTTTAAATCCAATAAACCTAAACGCTTCGACCGATTTACCACAATCCACGCTCTGACATTTCCCACCATTCACGACCACACACTTTGCCAGTGATCTGTTTTCTTCCTTACAGATTCTTTTTTGTTCACTTACTGTCAGATGCGCTTCTTAAACAAATTTATCGAAACAGTATTTGTTTTTTATAACTGATACTTTAAACATTCTAACTATAACACAATAGATAGGGTGTTTACAAAAGAAGTATACAACTTTATTCTGTAGTTCAAAACAAAGTATGTCAGTTAACTGTACTTTTAATGTCGAAATACATAGCAATAGACCAAGTTTTTTCAGCACAATTAGTATGTTTCCACGTGTTCTCTGTTGGTCACATGGAAATATCCAAACGATAGTATGTTTCCATCATGTATGGTACGGAATGTCTTATATTATGCGGGAGAAGGCTGTAAGAAAGCATTATTTCAAATCCAGAAGAGAAGTCAAATTTGGTGTTTTCATTGTTTTAAACGTTCTGTGAGGCACACAGCAACATTTATCGTCATGTGCCACAAACTGTCACAGTTTCTGTTTCTGTTTGATCGCAATGAAAGCTGTTATCTAGCTTACTTAGTTTTGTATTACAACATGAAGCTTTTTACTCTTTTATGCTTTATATATTTTTAAAGAAAATCAATCACACTTCCTGGAAATTTTAATACAGTTTTTAATAAGCGATTTTGCCTGGAACGAAACGGTCGCATAATGCGAGAACCTTCTGTAGCACGTATAAAGTTGTACAACACTACGAAAACTAAGCATTACAACATGAAATTAACTAGTTTAATCACTTTAATGTGAATTTAAAATATTGTAATGGTTTAATGGAGGAGTGTAAAAATTGCGTAAATCTATTCACGTCGTTATTTCTTAAAAGGTATATATTGCATTTTAAGGATAACGTTTTCTTAAAATGGTCGTTTTAGACCGGTTCATAGCATAAAGACATTGGATTGCATATAATTTACACACGTTTTGGAGCAAGAATATAGAACGTGACTATTGTAAATCCAAAGTGTTTTGTGAATTCTTTATTTTTGTCACTTCACTTCCTGGTTAGTTCACTTGTTCGCGTCACTTCCTGGTTAGTTCACTTGTTCGCTTCACTTCCAAAACCTTGAAAAAGATGCTGCTATTTGGAAAAACGGCGTAATCGCATTTATAAATTGACATGATATTTGGAAAAACGGCATAACTGCATTTTTCAAATTAGCTTGTAATTTGCGATCTGTTAACAAAAATTATCAGATTGTTTGCAAAACTTGTTCATTTTGCTTCTATAAACATTACAGTTGACAGGAATTTCTTTTAATCTTAAATTGGAAAATGCGAGAAGTTTTTTTTTATCAATTTTCTCGAAACAACATTTTTTGGAGTCACGCCGTTATTCCACTTCTCAATTACATGTTTAACAGATGGTCATAGGGATTTTACAAGCTGGGTAACAGTTGCAATACACTGAAGTTAGTTTCAAAAAACTCAAGTGGTGCAACTAAAAGAGTTTCGTCTTTAAGAAGCGTGCGACCTAACATGGTGTTTTGCATGATGATAATCGTGCTCTGAAAGTAATGCTTTTTTGTTGTTGTTTCGTTTCAGCTTTTTTGTCGGCTGTGGTGGAGCCTAAGACCTTGCACGTCGACATAGGGCAGCACGCTAGCCTCCACTGCATCGTCGGGGGACATCCCGTCACTTCGTTGATATGGCTGAAAGATGGTCAGGTGCTGGAATCGAGCCAGATGGCTTCGGTGAGATACGACGTGCTGCACATCAACGTCGTCACCATGAGGCACCGTGGCATGTACCAATGTGCCGTGGGCAACGAGTTCGACTCTGCTCAAGCAACAGCCGAGATCAAGTTGGGAAGTAAGTCTATTATCCGCTTTTCCTCGTCTATAACGATGCAACACCCAATGCCAGCAATGACTCACTCTTCGCCCTCCCACTTACTCCCTACAACTACTTGCATCACTTCCACTTCTTCTTCTTGGGAGTTGTTGGGAAATTGCTATTTTGGGCATGCTGCCAGCCTCGTGGGGATATTATTGGTGGGGGCATCTCGTCTCTTACACTGCATGATCGGTTTGCGGTGTGACCAGTTTGGGTTGAAAGAGGAGGCGAGTCGCAGAAGCGAATTTGTGGATTTGTTGTGTGGTCATATTTTTGTGTACGGCTGGTGCTGATATGTTTATCTCCTTCCACTCGGACGAGTTTCTGCTTCGACTGGTGTTGCCCGTTTTCTGATAGATGCGTTTTATTTTCCTTTTAAGACCGCCAGTTGAGGCTCGGTTCGACGTTTGATATCTTAAAAAACCTGCCCGTTACACTTTCGATTGCGGTAGTAAAGGACTATCGATTAATTTTTGGTTCCTCGATCTATATATACGGAGAAAGTTTCTCCCAATATTGGTTTTGGAATTGAACGCTGGTTTGTTCTCATAGGGAGCTGTAACTTGCGAGATAGCAATTAAGCATCAATACGAGTATACACGCTGTTTCAAGGTATAGAAGCTTTTAAAAATTAATTACTATTGTCCAATAAATTATTATAAATCACGGCCCCTTACTTGTAAATATCCCTCATTCCAATGTTGCCAAACATTGATTTCATATTTCCAAATTATTTTTTGAATCCTTGAAGCTTCAATTTGGATATTGTTTAGCTCGTTTCACACGACACCATCGCTGTATGTTTGTTCAGTTTTGAATTTGGCTAATAGATAATAAAAATAAGCCAAACAATACAACAATTTGAAGAAAATATTATTGATTACTGTTGCCAATTAAGTGTTTCTTGTAATATTACGGACCCTCATCTGTGAATCCATAACAAAAACTATCAAGAAAAAAATGTTAAGAAAATATTATTTTTGAAAAACATTTTTACTATTTTATTGCTCGTTAAATTGGTAGATTTAAAGTAATAAATAAACTATGTACAACATTTATTTTAAATAAAATCATTTTAAAAATGTAGTAAAAATGTTAAATAGTAAAATAAATAGTAAAAATGTTAGTATGTCAGTAGACAACTAACATAACATAACACAACTGAAATGTTAGCAGACAATAATCTCAGAAATCAAATCCAACTGTTTCAGTATAAAGGAACTGTTTCTAATAGAACAAATAGAACTGTTTCACTACGTTCTCAAAGTCACTACGTATTTTTGTGAAAACGTTAAAACTGAGACAAATGATGATTAGCATGATTACAAGTTCACTTTTATGTAATAACTAGTATACAACCCGTCAAAATGACGGAAAAGTTTTTGTTTTGGTTTTATTTCGTTATTTTGGTTTTATTTCGTTATTTTGGTTTTATACCGTTTTAACTCATGTTAGTTCGTAACATTTCTTGCAGGTATTTATTGATTTAACTCTTATTGCTTCGCAATATTCGTTACAATTTGAGGTAGCTGTCCTAAGACAGGCTGCTTTTTTTGGCTGCTGGTTATCTTTCATCATTCTCACTGCCACTCAAGGGAGTGTCCCAGTGAAAGTGAGTGATCCTAATTTTTCCCCTACACCACATGTGGCAAAGTAGAAAGCAAAAAAATGCGACTCTTACTCATTCCACAAGACATTCCAAGCGCAAAGACATTCCTGAACCGTACACACTTACCCAATTATAATAAGAATGTTTAAAACAAAAAAAAAATAATAATGATTACAAAGGTTGAAACAAACGTTTGAATCACATCTCTCCCTATTAAGAAAAAATCGAAAAACTTATCTACTTTTACTGATCGGTTTGGTTTTAAAATAAAACTTTCTTTTTACGTTTTGCTTTCCTTATGAAAAGGCTTCGTCGCCTCTAGGGTTTATAGCAAAAACAAAATAACAGACAAGAAACGGTCCACCACCTCAACCTTTTAATGTTAATGTGATTAAGGTCGAGCTATTGGTCAGTGTGGTGGTCTGTTTCTTGTCTCTTTTATTTTTTGTTTTATGATGTTCAATTTGCCATGATCAATCCTTTTATAAGAAAGGCGAAACGTTGGGTTAATATTTTATTTTCAAATTAAGCAGCAAAGATAGGGACGTTTTTTTTTAGGTTTTCTTAATAGTTCCTACTGTTATCATTATTAATTACAATTTGATAACACTTCTAACACGTTATGGATACCGTACTCGTTGAAATATTCTTGGAATTAAAATATATTTTAAAAGCACATGTTTACATGTGCAAAGCAAATGTTACACCAAAATACGCAATTACTATTGGGACAACTGATATTGTAAGCATTTGAAATATGTCACATATTTACGATATATGAGATGTATGACTAAGGTATACCAGATACAGTATAGTATGTATCTGATATATGAGATCTGGAATAAGTCCTAGTTATACAAATATTTATTTTGGTTGTTTTTTTAATTACCTGTACTTGTACAATTAAAAATATTGTCAACCTTTGAACAGGTGTTGTTAAGTTTTAAAATGTTATGTTAAAGCTTCACTAGATTAATAACGCATCACTGGACTTCACTTTGAGCCAATTTGTCTTATTGGTTGCAAAAGCTTATAATACCAGCTCAAATATTTGTTCCTCGCTAATGATCTGAGCTTCATTAGTCAAATTCATTTAAATCCATACACTGTACAATTCGTGTTTGAAGTGTAAAGTTGTGTTGCTTCGCGACGATTGAAAATTCCGCATTGCTCCCTTTGTGGTGTACTTTTCATCCGCGATTCCGAATCTCATTAATTTCAAGAATGAAGTGGCTGATTTAATTTCAAAGCATGGCTTTTTCTTTTTTACGTAAGCAGAAACGCATGATTTCGTATTTTCGGAATTGAAAAATCAAGCTTATTGCTTCGGGTATAGCAATGTCAAACATTTCTTTGATAAAAGTTAAATAGGATTTTGAAATGCCGATGTGAATTTCCAGATGCATTTTAAAATGCTGAACGAAGTAGTAATAATAAATGGTTTGTGTTCCTGCGACCTAACCCCACTTAGGATTTTCCTACTTAGTGACTGAACTCACGTAGAGAATTTTATCGCCCTTTACTTTTTCGGAGCTATTGATTCCATCATCTACTTTCAAGGGACCGTTCAACTATGACATAAATTTAAGGCTTTTTCTCGTGAACAAACTCATAGAGATTGACCACGTTCCGAATCGTCCATTTCTATTTGCCGATTTTTTGTCCTATTTTTGCTGTGCATTTCAATCGAGTTATTGAATCGTAACTAACGGTCTCATATTTTTTTTATACACACGATGCTAACTGGATCGTTAGCTAATACGTGCCAAATATTTTCCAGACATTCCGCCAACAATTCTTCGCATGTCTGAAGAGGAAGTGATTCAACCCGGACAGAACGTGGCGTTGTACTGTTTGGTTTCGGGAAGTCCTGCTCCAGCTATTCAATGGACTCTGGATAATCAACAACTCTCTTCATCAGCCAGATATCGCAAAAGTGAACTGCGAAGCGACGATGGAAATCTTTTAAGTTTCCTCAATGTATCCGATGTTCGTACCGATGATGGTGGATCGTACTCTTGCCGAGCAAGTAATAAAGTTGGACTGGACGTGAAATCAACACGATTGAATGTTTATGGTAAGCTCAAGTTTTATTATTGCACACTGTTCAAATGTAGTCCTAATCATTGTTGATCAATGCCTCGATGTTGTATAAATCTTTGTTTTTAATTTGAAGCTAGAGGGTAAAACTAATTGAAGTATAATTGCATTGTATAATTCGATCAATTGAAGGGCTTGGTGTGAAAGGGTGTTAAGTAACATTTTTGTCAAAAATAATCTAGAAGCATTTTTTAATGTGTTAGGTACAATTATACTTTCCGAACGCATAATTTTGAGCAACGCAACAATATGTGCAAAGATATTAGTTCAAGAAGCGTTGAAGTAGACCATAGACAACAAGGCAAATCCAGACCTTTAAACGCCTTTTCTCAAAATCGTAAAAAGGTTGCTTAGCACCATTTTACACCAGGCCTTTCAATTAATTTTCATGGTATTTTAGTTAAATATTTTTTTTGTTGGTATTTTAGGAAGGCCTTACATTCGTCCAATGGGAAAAAAATCGGTGGTTGCTGGACAGAGTGTGTTTATCCATTGTGCATATTCTGGATATCCTATCGACACCATCACCTGGGAAAAAGGTAGTGACACAATTTTTAAATATTACAACAATCATTATTCAATGTTTGGGATTGGGTTCTAATCTAACATGGTATTTGTTACGATGATAGTGGTCGATATCCGGTTTGTTGTATTTTGAGTACTACCGAATTATGTTTTTGGAATACCGTCGAATATTGCTTTTTTAAACTAAAAATAAGTTAACGGCAAATGATTATTAATCAATAGCAGCGCGTTAGGGCTCAATTAGTATTCTAATGTTAGGTTTAAGATTTCTAGGTAATTATATTTACAATGTTGTTTTCATTCTAGGCACTATTAATTTGTAGTCTAACTTCAGACACTTAAAATTTTATTACACGGGTTTATGCTAGCATTGCGAGTAAAGGTTTTAATTTCTTTGATGTGGAAAAAAAAAATTGGTAATCTGTAGTTTTATTACAGTAAACTACCTCTTATTCGGCACTACAAAGACCGAAGAGTTGTCAGATAACTGAATATCCCGGATATCTGACCATTTCTCTTTAAATTATCATAGCACTTTACAAAATCTATTGAAATTTTATACCAAGTACAATATACGCATTAGTATACAGTACTGTATCAGTATAGTGTATTATAGGAGTACTGCATTCTGAATATTGTATTGAAAAAAATAGATAATTCTGTACTGTATGAAGAAAATACAGTAATAAAACTTACTCTTATGCAATTTTTGTATAAAATTGCATAAGAGTAAGAACACGTTAAGAGTAAAAACAAACTTGAATAACCTAATGCGTACCATACGTAAAATATCAACTGAATCAAGCATGTGATAAATATAAAATTAGTTTTATAACCGTAACCGTAAGTATACGGTTAGTATACGTACGGTAAGTATACGTAGTATTAAGTATACGGTTTTATAACCGTATACTTATTCTTTTAAGCACTTAACCTTAAATTTCATTAATCTCAAAACGTTTGGTATGCCGGTTGCTTGAGAGTTTTGGTTATTTGAGTATCGGATAATAAAAGAACGTTTATTGTACAACGTTACATTTTTATTAGTTTTTTTAAAAAGACTGTTTCTATTCCGATATAGAATTTTATCAATGTTTTGTAATTATCTTCAGTGAGTTTTGATCGAAACATTTCTAATATTATTAAAACCGGAACATTTTCAAAATTATTAAATCTATCACGCCTATTACCAAGACATATGAAAATAGTTTTATATACGCGAATGTACTGTACACGGTGTTATTGGCTAATTTAAGTAAACACGGTACTCTGACGTTTGCTGATATTCTCTCAACTCTTATCATTGACCACAAATTCAATAATATTGCGAGCGAATCAGAAGCAAAGGTTCTATTTTCACACGCTTAAGTGTCTAAATGGAAAACACATTATTGGCTATACCGTGACCTTTCGAAACCACCACTGCCTCCAGGGTATTCAGTTATGAACTAATATTCAAACAGCGTCGCATTAGGTCGAGGTGATCTGGTGTCAAAAGCATTAGCTGTGCCTACGCATTAGCGGCAGTTTACCATACCAGATGCATCTGTGGAAATAGATACGGTCCGACGCTATCGAAATACGATGATGCGATGAAACTAAACGTGAACAATTCCAATCACAAGGTCTTGTTGTCAAGACAAGCAATAGTTGACGTGAATCTATCAGTAGTTGCTAACGATATTCTCTCGTGATTTTGTTTACGTACGACAAGTATTCCTAGTTTGTCTCGACACGGTCGTCGTTCTGGTAACCAGGTGACTAGATTAGCCTAATCATTCTGAACGCTGCCAAGTTAGAAATCGGTCGCTTTAGAAGACAGGGAGGAATTGGTTGGAAATTTGTTGAATGAGGGGAAAATAAAGACGAGGAAGATCAATATCCTGCCTAGTGTGAATTGAGTTTGGAAAGTGAAATTGATTGCTTTCTCCCCCTCGTGGAAATTTTACTGCAAATATTTAACACGATTTCCTTAAGAGGCGCGCCAAATATTTGAGCACAGAATTAAACTGGTACACGCGATTTTTACGCGTAATTGATGGTGACGCTCACTTCCGACTCGACTTGGAAGAGGACGAAAGACTTCTTCTCCGAGTTTTACCTAGATAGACTATTTACCCCTACGCTTCACTAATCTTTAAAGCGTTCTTTAGAGTCTTGAACGAAATTGCTCAAATAAAAAAGAAGAATCTTCCCATGGGTCTGACAAGAACTTCCTGTGCACAAACTTACAAGTACCCCCAATTCAGCTCATCTTTCAAAATGTCACAATTTCGGAAAACCGATAGGAGTCAGTCAAACAGACTGGTTTTTTATTACCATTAAAGGTCGTTATTTCTTTGTCACTAATTTTATTATTATTTCAGTATTTTTTTTTCTATTTTTTAATTCGCTTTTTCAAACTAAGTATAAATTTGTAATGTTATTTAACAATACGCAGATAATACATTTATATGCAGGTCAGAAATATATTTATACAGGGTGCTTCTTCTCAAATGAGAATCTCTCGCCTAATATCGTGTGGTTTGTGCAGATAACGTCAATTATAGTCATGTAGAATATGATCAGAACATTCGGTAGAAATTCAATGATGTTATTTCATTTTCAAGGAAATCGCCTTGTTACATCGAAAAACATGAATTTACGACAAAATGTCGCGGTAATAATATCGTCGAAAAATATCGCAAAAATATCGCTGTACAAAAATGTCCCTGTACAAAAAAGTCGCGGTACAAAAATGTCGCAATACAAAAATGTTACAATATAAAAATGTCGCCATAAAAAATGTCACCGTTAAAAAAAAATCAATAAAATATATAACCTAGCCTAAACTCTAACGTAGTCTCCTGTAAACAAACCTAACCTAACGCAGTTTCCTGTAAGCACTATCGAGTCAGCACATATGATAACGTTTGAAAATGTAATGTTACAAAAATGTGAACAGCGACATTTTTGTACAGCGACATTTTTGTATAGCAATATTTTTGCCACGACAGTTTTGTCGACGACATTATTACCACGACATTTTGACGTGATACGGAAAAACATGAATCGTAGCTACCAAGTCATCTTTAGGACATTTAAGCCAAGTGTCCATTAAGTCGTAATTTAGTGTCGTTTCATCTATTTCCAAAAATTTAATCAAAGTTAAAATTGAAAATGTTTTATCAAAATTTTAAAAACAAACAATTTGAGCTGAATCCGTTTTGTTTTGTACAACAACGGAGATTAAAAGGCATGATGCTGCTACAACAACTTCTCTGCTATACTATGCAGTGGAGTAATTTTAGGTCATAGTTGTTTGGCATGTTTAAATTAACCATGCAACAACTAAAATGCCTGCACTACATAGTATAGGTGGCTTGCAGAAAAGCTGTCGTAGCAGCACCGTGTTTTATAATCATCCATTATCATTATTGTCTTCACTTCATCGTCATTCCAGTATTTTATAAATTGAAGTGTGTGGGTATACCTAACGGCGACGGTCGGGTCGTCATTAAAATTCAAGTACCTACATATACGATGTATGTATACAGTTGAATCTTACATGTTTACACTAGCATTAGCTCTCGGCTACGCTCGTGTATAATGGCGATTTTTAAACCAGGTTTTTTATTTATTTTATTTTATTTTATTTATTTTTGAATTGGACAGTTCAAACAAAACCAAATATACCAAAATAAAAGCAGGTAACTTGTACAAACAGTGAACATACTATACTGTACCAAACAAAGATAAGGAAAAGAAAAAATATATAACTAAAACCATTCATTTGACGGAATATTAGCAATAATGCAAATAACACTTTTTCCTATAACGAATACACGGTGTTTGTTTTTTAAAAACGTTATAAATGTGAACTAACAAAAATGTCGGAATAAGTAAAGGTTGGTGACTTAACTGGAACCGGAAGCAAAAGCTTGAAAATGCTATGCTCTTTCGGGTATTTAATTATTAATAAGGGCTATGATACTAGAAAGAAAGTAGGTAGATATCCTAGTGAAGTGTTTTTTTTTAAGTTAAATTTTTTTTTTTTTTTTTTGCTTTTTGGCTATTCAGGTGGTGTACGCTTGCCAGTGAGTCATCTTCAAGTAGTTTTCCCCAATGGGACCTTGAAGTTGCTCAGTGTGCAGCGAGCAGAAGATGCTGGCACATATGCATGCCATGTGCGCAACAAACAGGGACAGATTGCCCGAAGAGAACTGGAAATTCTTGTATTGGGTAAGTGTAGCCACTATTAAACTACCTTTATTTGCTAGAAATTTAAAAAGAAACTTCTTTTTCTTCCACATTTGCATTTCTCTTATTTGTGCGAAGATGTTATTTTCTGCCCCCATTTATATTATCGTTTTCATTTAAAAAAAAAAAAAAAGCGAATATTTTATTTGTTTTTTGTTGTTATCGTTGTCTCGAAAATTGCGAATTGGCAATTAATTTAATTTGCCAAAAAAAAATTATTTTTATGGGTTTAATTGAATCCATTCAAAAAGAATGGTAATGAACAATACGTCTCGAAGAAAGTGTGCGCATTATTTATGCTACTTTGTCTTTTTCGAAAGAAGCGTTTTTGTTTTTAAAAAATAAAAATAACAACAATGGAAATATGCAATTGTGCGTTGCTACTAAAAATTTAATTATTTTCTATCGTGAAAGCAATGTGATGAAACAGCTTTGTAATGTTCATAGCCTCGAATGTGTGAGCATTCATAGAGTTGCAAACAAATGCTTTTCATGGCGGAGAATTGAAATGCCTCTCTTTTCAGGTTATTAAACTGAGAGGGGGTCTCTCATTCTCTTTCACGGTTTGCCTATTTTTAAAGTAGGGATTGTACGGGAGGTCACTCTTTGCCAAAACACAATACAATTTGCCCATTTGTGATACGCGCAGGTGTTCGTGTCGTTCATGATTACTCAATTTCACCTCGACAACCGGAATAATAGGAGTTTAATAAAACCACAATCATTTGATTCACGAGCTAAAAAAAATCGATATTTTTTTTTCATCGTCCTACTTACTGTAAATTACTTTCAATAACCAATAAAAATCTTTTTTTTTTTTGCAACCACACAAAAAGTGACCTTTCTATCCCTATTATTAATAATATTGATTTTTATAAAAACAATTTTTGTTTCATAGTGTCACGTTGGCTGTTAATCTCTCAACTGAACTAATGCATTTTGTTTCTTTGTTAATTCTTGGGTACCAAGAAAAAAATTAGATTAACGCTAAGGTTGGTTATTAAATAAGGATGAAAGTTATGATTTATGTTTTCTCGTTAATTTTACATACATGGTAATAATTTCAACATACGTTGGTTTGATAGTTGATTTTGAATTAAAATTAGCTTTAGTGTCTTTTTTTTTCATAGTAAAAATATATTCGCGTCATATAAATGAGCTAAAATGGCAATTTAGCTTCGAGTCGCGTTGACCAATAATTGCAAGACAATGTCTTTATGGTCATCACCTTTTCAGCAGAGAAATTAGTTTCTGAATAAAAAGAAAGTGGAATTTTCTTGTTCTTTGCAAATTGTAGAAACGTTTTATGACAATCACCAGTAGATGTGATGCTTTCCAATTTATTCTCTTTTATTTTTTGTAACACGTTTTGAGCTAACCTGAAAAGGAAGTTCACTGTAGGGGAAAATTGCAATTGCATTTGCTGGTATTTTCATTTTCTAAGAAAATGCACAGGAGTTAAGAAGAGGTAATAAGTCGTTGTCACAGCTGCTGGAAACGGCCAAAATTTCAATACAATTTTAAAGAAATTGCCAATTAGCGATAGGAAATTAGGAAATTACAGAAAACAATTTTTTGTTGTTAGCATTTTTGCTTTGTCTGAAATTTTAATAGTATTTTTTTGTGTGGTTTTTTATACTGAATTATGTTACCATGGTTTAATCTGCGTGAAACAAAAAACAGTTTTGTTTTGTTTTTTTAAATTTAAAGAACAAAGTTACGTGAATTTTTAAGAATAAATGTTATATCATTTTTTTCATTACTAATTTTAAGTACATTTCAATTATAATATTATTATAAGTTATTACTCGCGTTGCGCTTTCCTGTCAAGAAATGTAAGGTGACGTGCTTATTAAGTTTCTCTGCATTACAGTAAAGTATACCTTAAAGTTTGCATTGCACTAAGCGCATTATAAGCTTAAGTCACGTGATACCTTAGGTTCATTAGGTGTACTTAGTACAGTAGTTTTCGTGTATGCAATTAGCGACGCAGTGATAATTATCTCGCAATGATATTTTTGTTTTACAACTTCTTTTTTAAAGCATAAAATCAATAATGTGCGTTAAAGGGACGTAAACTTTAATTTTCTTGGCACTTCGTTCAAAGAGTGTTTCGATTGATTTCTGTTGAAAGCCTCCGTGTTCTCTTTAAACATTTTCTTGGCAGTGTTTTTCTTTATAGGTAATCACTGACTTGGCACAGAGATTTTAATTAATGTTACATTACTGTTGTTCTTTTCATCACTAGTTATAAGAGAGGCAACGACGACGATTGCGTCTTTTCATCAACAATTTTCTCATATAAAGTTAATTTTCTTTGCAGAGTAAAGGTAATCCTCGTTTAAAGCTGTGTAATTGTGTTCCCCCCAAAAAGATTGTTAAATGAAAGCAATGATAAACAAAGACCATGTGGAAAAGATATGCACGTTCTATTGGAATGTAGTGTAATCGATAATGTTCTTTAAATAACTTATTAGTTTTACAAAAGAACATGATACAAAAAAAATTAAAAGCATTCAAAATTTATGTTTAATGTTTGAAACTATTTTATTCAGTAATGAGCTGAATAGCTAGTACGTAATACCCATTAAACCTCTCACTTTTTTAAAGTACTACATGTACAAAACTGATGTCATGTCACAAGCGGTTTCTTATGACAGTCAATGTCGTGCCACACGATAGATCATGTATTCATTTTGATAGTCCTGTGTTTTCTTTAAAAAGAATAGATTTATAATAATTAAATTAAAGTTGTTTTGTGTGTTGTGTAGAAAGTCGTGTTATAAAGAGGAATCGAATGTTAAAGTATTTTAAAGTATGTACATGTTATAATGGACTTGTTAAAAAATATTTTAGATTTTAAAAATACAGTACAGGTATTCTCAAAACGAGAATACTTTTTACATGCTGTCTATTTTACGATCAAAATTATTTTTGTAACAAACTGGTGAAGGCTCCGGGCAATATGATGATAAGCCACACTTATAAGAAATGACATTATCAAACTGTTCTTCGTTACTGTTTCTATCTTGTTACCATACCACTTCCTGGATTTTCCAGAAAATGACAACATAATATAGTAAATCACCTTGTTTCTCAGTACAAAATTCTATGAAGTTTCTCAACAGAAAAATGGCTATCTTGATCAATTTCATGACAAATATAAAAATAAACCTTCCTACCTCAACTGACAGGATAAAAATATCCACTTCCAACGTTTCGACCTCCTTAAAAAGGTCATGTTGACGTGGTTGGTTGGACCACGTTGTTGATGCGTTAGCTGTCGGTTCTTTTCTGGTTTTTTGTTTCTTGTCTGGTGTTGTGTTCTTGTGTGTCCGTGAACAAGACCTTATTATAGAGATCGAAACGTTGGAAATGTGAAGGTGGATATTTTTACCTGTCAGTTGAGGTAAGAAGGTTTATTTTCTTATTTGTCATTTTTTGTCATGATTATAAGGGTTTGTAGATTTGCTTTCAACAATTTGAAATTGTGGATTATCATTATATTGCCTTTCAATTCATATCAGTTAAAAATATACTTCTTTTTTTAATTTAAAAATAACTTAGAAATCACATATTACTTCAAAAACAATTTTCTAATTAAAAAAACAAATCGGCACTACTTTATCCGAGGATTATCCGCTATAACCACTTTATTCGAGGAATACCTTTATTTATATTTTTAGCTCAACGAGATCTGCTGTTCTATTCGTCTCTAATCTGTGTTGTTTATTTTTTTCCATTTTATATATATTTTTTATCTCCCCCATCAAACGTAGCAGTTGACTACTACTCCTACACTTACTGCTTCATCTACTACTACTACTGCTCAGTCCCACATAATAGCACGCAATTCTTTTTTTTTTTTCGTTTCTTCCCCTTGATCAAACTACTAACGTTCCTTTACCCCCTAGCTCTAACGGTGGAGTGATTTTTAATTGCAGTCCCGCCACGAATCAATCCGACATCGTTCCAGGACACGCAGCTGCATGAGGGTGCCCAAGCGCGGGTGATTTGCGCGGTGGTGGAGGGCGATTTGCCCATTGCCTTTACATGGCTCAAAGATGGCCGCGCGATTGCCTCACGGCTGATGGGCGTTGCGATCCGCCAGTTCGACGAGTTTTCTAGCGTGCTTACTGTGAGCAAGGCGGCGCACGAGCACAGCGGCAACTACACCTGCCTGGCGACAAATGCGGCTGCTGCTGATAGCTACACTGCACAGATCACGGTGAACGGTAGGCCCCCCATTTTCATTGACCAAAACACATACACAGACACACACACTCGTATGTATATCTATATAAAAAATAGGGTAACATCACCACGAGTCAGACATCATCATACGTGAAACACAACTTTTATACACACGTGCCATCTCCTTCATCTCCTAGTTTCCCTTTACCCTTACACATTTTTTTTGGTTTGCAGCTTTCACATATCACCAAAAACCTTTCCCGTGTGTTTTTTTTCTTTCATCCTATACCTTCTTCCACCAACCACTCCATCTCGCTGGACACCCCATCCGGAAGTTATTACCCTTATCTTTTACTCCTTGTCTCTTCGAGTGTGTAATCTTGCCTTATACTCCCCCCTCCCCTCTCCACCTTTTTCCCTATCGCTAGAGTTGAGGTAGAAAAAAAAATGGTTGTTTCCGCTCGAGCTGATGTCCCAATTTTTTTCATCACCCTCACTCCTATTCTACTTATACTACTCTATGTACCTTGCCTTTTTTCTTGAAAAAAATAAGAGGGGTTGATGGTGAAGATTGGCTTGCAAGTCGCGACATGATGCTGATTGTGGGTTTTGGCAAAGGTTTCTGATAACTTTGTGGGAATTCGGGAGATTTTTTTTTTCTCCACCTTTTCGGATTTTTCCTCCAGCATTTTAACACGTTCAGCGATGATGATGATGGTTCAGAGAAGTTAATCAATACGATATTGTTTTTAAAAAAATTTTTAAGCACAGAAAATGATGCATTGCCAAATTTTAGGAACAATTTTTTTAAAGTGTTAGAAATCCGTGTTAATGAAGGTTTTGCATAAATATTACGTATTAACTTTATTTATTTTTTTCACTTGAAGAATTTTTTTCTTAAATAATGAGTAATTTATATGCATTATTAATTTTGGGACGTTATAAATATTTTTTAACATAAAATGTTATGTTGACAATTCACCCGTCTAAAGCCAAAGGTAACTAACTACAAATTTTCGTGTTTGGTTATTAACTTAACACTAACATAACATACACCCAATCAAGATTTCACTCACAATGAGAACGAACATTCATTGTTCACGTGAAAGTCGTGTAAGGCAAAAATAGTTTATGGTACGGTTTATCATAAGTTCTAATGTTTAATTCGATTTTATTGTATCAATTTCTTCAAAATATGAAAAATGTTGGTAAGTTCCCTTTCGATTCAGACGGTTTCAATTAAACGTTTTCAAAATATATAGGGTTATGTACAAAAAAACAAATGTAATTTTACAAAGTAAAGTTTGATGCGATTTTTTAGTTAAAATTCTTTCAAACTTTATAATTATTTTTTCTTAAAATTTAGTATAAATTAATACACTTCACTAAGGGTTAATTTTAAAACTAAATCGCTTAAGACATTTAAGGGCACTGTTCATGCAATTCGGTGTGACAAGTCGAGCAATTTGTAAAACACTATGCCTTTTGCCCAATCAATGAAAACTGATCAATGTCACAGGTGTGCACAAATTACTCGTCTTGCCACACCAAGAATTGCGTGTGATAGGGAACTTTAGACACGTGAATATAAAGCCCATTTTACACGTCAAACTTTTTCAATCAAATTCCATCGGTTTCAACTGTTTTTCTGACGTCATACGCACGTCTAGGCGCGTTTTCGTGCTTTCGGTCAAACAACGAAACACAACAAGAGCACTAAAACGCGCCCGGGTGTGTGTATGACCTCAAGAAAACAGTTGGAATCGATGGCGTTTGATTGAAGAAAAAGTTTGACAGGAAAAATGGGCTTCACAGTTTCAGTGTTTTGGATTTTTTGAGGTTACAAATGAACAACTTTGCTTTCGAACATGTTTAAAATAACTTATTCAATAATTTAATAAAAAAAATATTTCTAATTTAAATTTTTATTAAAATAAAAATGTGAATATAATTTTTTTTTTCAAAATACTTGATTTGGTATCTTTGGTGAATGATATCATTGATTAACGTTATCTTTGGTCATTGACGGTTCACTTTTGTGGAACATTGAATTACAACGTGATTCATTATAACTTTATCTAACTAGTTGGGCTTTTTTTATTTACATTAACGCAATCGATACCTAGTATAATTGTGTGTACATAATTAGTTTTAACCCTTTGTCGGTGCTACATATGGCGCATAGTAATTTATTTACATGTACCTTCGTTATTATGGTTCGCTTCCTTAATTAACACGTTGTTACATTTCCTGGGATTGTAATTTTTAATGTTTTGATGACCACCAAGCGTTGTGTTAGTCGAACAATAAACCTCACCAATAGTGAGGAAGCTATCATTTACTGCCTCAAATAATTCACCTGTAAATGTCAATTTAACTGCATGCCTAATTGGCTGCTCGTTGACGTCGATCCATTACTCTCGTGTTATGTATTCATCCAAAGATTTTGGTTGACTAGTTGATGATAACGCGAACAATACAACTCAAAACCAAATATTTATTGACTTTAATCTAATGAAAGTACGATACGAGTTGGCATTATATTCATTATCTTTGTTATATATTTTTTTCTCGATATAGTGTTAACCCTATAACAACCAAAATATTTTTTTCAACGTTAACACCCAAGATGGGTTAAAGAAAGCCGTTTTGTAAAATATGATGAAATTAGGAAAATTGCTCGAATATTAACAATTATTCATCAATCACACTAGGAATATAATGAAATACAAGTAAAATGTTTATATTATTTTTAGATATTTTTTATCAAGCACCAAACATTATAATATCTGGTTTACCAGGGTTATAGTCACTTTTTCATCGTGGTGTAATTTTAAAGAAATGTGACACTTTTATTTTATTTTTTTTGGAATGTGAGAAACAATAGTTGTAATATACAACCATAAAAAATATCTCATATGATTTGTTTATAAACATTTTTTCAACTTGATGCTTCGTTATTTTATATTTTGTAAACTTCCAAAAAACTGTTATATTGTAATTAAAACATTTTACTGACTTAATTTAAACATCATAAATATTATATTTAACACTACAAAAAATATTGGACAGAAACAAAATTCAAAATAAGTTTTGTTTTTGAAGTTTTGAAAAATTTTTAAAGTATGTTTTCAAAAGAACCCATCTTGAGTGTTCTAGGGTTAATGATGATGACAAATTCAGCAACAAGATACTGGTATTCATTTCAATTGAAAGCTCGGTTTTCTCTTTGGCATATTTCACTGTGATCCATTTAGATTTCAAAGTCGTGTTGTCAGTTGGGACAATCTTTTCTTTGGATTTCCTCTTTTCTTTTCGGAGCTGTTCTAAATGGAGTCATTTGAACCTTCGAGAAAGTTCCGTTATCGGGAGGATAAACTTATGACGTTAATCAAGCTGCGGGTTTGTGAAATTTCAAAAGGGGGTTTTTGGCAATTGGTATGGTGGCGAAAGTAGAAGTATAAGTAGTATTTTTTTTTGAGTTGGAAAATAGCAAAAGCTCTGCAGCGTCTGCTTCCGCGGGAAGATCCCACAACTTTCCTTATGGCGTTTGGCTTCTCCCAGAAAAGCCATGAATCCTCCCCTCTTTTACCAAAAACTGAAAGAAAGCTGTCACGAAGGACCAATACGTCACTGCAAATTCTTATCGATTTTTTTTCCTCTCCACACAGTCCCCTTTTCTCTTCATTCCCATTTCTTCTTTCATCCGCCCTATTCCAACCACTGACAATGTTTCCTACAACGTTGGGGAAACATTTCACTCGACAAAATTTTGCGAACAAAATGAAGAGAGGAAGAAGAAAAAAATAACGATAGGATTAATGCCACTTAATGAAATTATTATTTTTGGCACTGTCAACTCGAATTGTGAAGTTTGTGGTTTTAGAATTAGCTGCCGGTGAAATAGTAAAATGTCATTTCAAAATTGTAGTAGGAGTTTTTATTTTTTTATTGTTCCCAAATTGCGGATAACCAGAATGCTTGACATTTTTAAAGATCATTTTTAATTCATAGAACTGTTTATGAATTATGTAAATAATGAAAAACTTGAAAATTGGTTAAAAAGCTATTTTAAAGACCACTAGCTTTAAAATGAAGGTGCACTGAAAATCTATTTTAAGAAGTTTATCAAGAAATCAAAAACTACTGACTTAAGCGGAAATTCATTGAACAGAGTCAACTATAGTCTGTCATTAATTCAGGCAAAATACTTTTAAGCAGAATCGTGTTGAATGGGTTCTACTGGGTTCAACTAAGCACGTGATTTCACTACACTTTTCTTTATACTTTATTTATACTTAATTAAAGTAAAACATTTTAAGCGCAACTGAATGTTTTTGTATAATCAATAACATTAATTCTACAGTACCATGCCATTTTTTTATTTACAGTATGTTTCAAATCTAACTAACATTTCAAAAAATTAACAATTATTACAAAATGTAAAAACTTACTTTTAAAACTTTTATCTTTAAACATCTTACGCTTTAAATAACTTACGCTTTAAATTCGCTTAAGAAGTTCGTCGAGATACCATAAAATATCCACCAAAGCCGGAAATCTCTTGGACTAGGTTAATTACATTTGTTGAGTAAAAAAGGTTTTAAGAGAAAGTGTCTTAAGTGGGTCCCAAAATTATTACCTAGAACATGTTTCATCGTACTTTTTTTTGTTGTACTTTATTTTTACTTTCGAGTTAAAAAATACATTTTAAGTGAAATCGTCGTGAAAGCGTGTTTCATTGTATATTCAATAACATTGATTTTACCACACGTCTTTTGATTGCAGTATGTTTCAAATGTAACTAAAATTTCTTAGAATTTAGCACTTAAGTACCTAGTAACAGTACTGTATACTTCCCTTAATTATTGTCATCTAATTAAATTAAATTATTTAAGCACAAGTAAATAGCCCGTTAAAAATTACAGAATTTTTTTGTTTTATTACGCAATTCGTTGTTTTAACTCGTGTTTCTCCGAAACATTCATTATAGTTATTTATTGTTTTCACTCGTATTGCTTGGCAATATTCGTTACAGTTGGAGTATAGATTTTAGCATTTTCAAAGACGGTGGCGCTTTCATAGCTGTTGAGGAGACACGCTCTAGTCTTTTATTATTGAAGATTACCAACTTGAACATGACGCTTTACTGTGTTTCAGTTGTTTAATTTCCTTAACCGGTTATGGTTAAAATAGTTTTATGTTTTAGCTTACATTACCAATTCTTAATTTATGTTAGTTTTAATTCATTTGATGTGTCACCGTAGGCATTCTATAGAATGCTTAGCTTGTTTTGGCAAATTATGACATAACGTCTTGTATGCAACTGTTTAGGTTAGTTAAAGTTAGTTGAGGTTAATTAACGTTTTCTTTATGAAGAAGTAAGCCTAAATTTAAACTCAACTATTTTTAGCATGCATTTAAACTCAACCTTAACTATTTTTTAGCATACGTCAATGCTTATTTCATGCATTGCCTATACTATTCTATAGAATGCCTAGCTTTTATACTAACACATAACATACTTTTCCGTCTCACTTTATTCCAATACTATGCTATTTTAAAATTCGTGGGAAGCCCTGCAGATAAAAATATTCACTATTAGTTTAACTATGTTGATATTGATGTTATCCAACAGTATTGGGTTTTTAATAGAATGTTCGTTTTTAAGAATAACTGATATATTCATAGAATTCTCATTTTCATCGTAATATTCCAAAAATCGCATATACAAAATTTGATTAAACATGTTGTCGGTATTATTGCACCAATGGGTTTGTTTTTCATCAAAAAATTTAGTTTGCAAAATCTTGCATTCAAATTATATTGCGTTGCATCAAATTGCATTAATGAATACATCTTTTTACCTGTATGAACAAGCAGAATTTTGTTTTATATTTTAGTGCTATTAGGTACATTATGCATCATTGCACCGGGGAGACATAGATGGCAAAGGTTTAAATTAGCTTGTTTTTCATATGGCGTAAAATGTTCAATATCGATCTTTTTCCCCACCAACTTATTAAGATCTCATCGATTTTGTGAAGCTTCTTTTCATTTCAATATTTGCGTTTGTTTGGTTTCGAGAAGAAATTTCCATGAAAATTTCATCATTTTCCTCGACATGATGATGATGATATTTGTTTGATTTTTATATCATCATTTCCTTTCTACCACTCACGTTACAGTTTTTGTTTGTTTGTTTTTTTTCATACTTCATAACTTTTTGACGTTAATTGCACGTTTCGAAATTTTTCGGATTAATATTTTTATGAGTCCTAATTACATTTTTCTTTAATGGAATTCATTAGTGGCGGTTTACTTTACGCTCAAGTTTTCATTCCATTGCTGATGTAAAAAAGCTAGTACGTGACATCACTTTTTATAACATTATTTTGTAATTCTAGTATTACTAGTACATGACAATAATACTAATAATTGAGTTTAATTTTTTATTTTACTAAATACTTCAATCGTTCTATTTTACTCAATATTTCAATTTTCACTCAATTAATTGGATTTAGTTTTTGTAGTGAACTTTCTATGACGAGTCAAAAGGTTCATTATACAGGACTTGGGTGCTTTGGTATTTTTTAATTGGTTATTTGAAGAACTTATTTCCAAAAACGTTTTAAATTTAAAAACATAATTTTACAGATTTGTTTTATTCATTCGACCATAGACTTTGCATATAAATATGGTTTTTCAGAGTGCTTGTCAGTAGGAAATAATGAAGTTTGACTCTTGAAAATAACATTTTTGAAATAAGCGATGCACAGATATTTGTCATTTTTTTATCTCAAAAATGATGAAAATGGAGATAAGACGTTTTGGAAATAAGCTCTTCAATTTGTTTTGCAAATTTTGTAATTTAATTTATAAAACAGCCACAATTTTTATTGCAAAAAAACAAACATTAAACGTTATAAAAAATAACGTACTTCTTATGACGACATAGGAACTTCATTTTGCAACTTTCTTTACAAACAAGGTATAAAAAAACCGTTTATGTAGTCAAAAATTCATGTACAGGAAATTCTGTTAATAGAATTGAAATTCTGAAAACAATGAATTAAAAATGGTTTCTGTTTAAAACCCTAACATAGATATGGTATATAAAATAAATTTAAATAAGAAAATGTAATTGGAAACAATGAAAATTCAGTCGAGCTGAGTATATTAAGTTCGTTTTATTCGAGGTTTCCAATAAAAAAAAAGGCTTAGTTTTATTTAATTTTATATACGTAGGCTATCTATTTTTTTTTTATTATCAGCGTCGTTTCATTTTTTGTCTATTTACAATAGACTCGAAATTCAAGTAACGGCAATAGTTCCTACCACTGATCTCTGGGTATTAGTTGGTCGTATTATATTGCATTCAAGTGCAAAATCCCCAGGTCAACTAGTTTCTTGCGTCTAGCTGTGCTATCTCAGATGCATGGAGCTTAAGTTTAAGACCCTTCCATCAACCCAAAAAAAAAAATTTAGAGCAAGAAAAAAAAAATTATTCGCCATCTCATCTTTTTCCGGGCCCTTTCTGAACCTCTTAAGAAGAAAGGCGAAGATAAATCATTCCCGGACGGAATGGGGGTGGGAGTATGTATATATATAAAAAAAAAGGTATCTCGCTCAATCTCCAGAATGCACTATCGAAACTGTCAGGCCAATGTCCAATATAAATCATAGTGGCTTCTTTTCAATTGCACAATGGTGCAACTCATGCACTCTTGCTGGCCATCGATTGGTTCCGATGAAGTGCCTTCGTATTACCTTGGTGAAATGTGCTACACCATAACACATCCGGCTGTTAGCACGTTGGGAACTCAAAAAGCTAGCTTTGCTTTGGCTGCAGGGGGGATGACTGTCGCCCGAAATCGATGGTGGTTGGCACTCGAAAACCCTTTTTCCAATGGCACGATTGTGAGAGATTTGCCTAATAATATCCCCCCCCCCCCTATCTTTCTCTCTTTTCCCCCAGCTTAACCGATTGGGTTACTACGGTTCGAGAAGATGGCGGTGAATAGATTAGCAAACGCGTACGTTACCACGTTGGATAATTAGTGACATGGAGAACGCGGGCGGACCAAATTAACTCGGTCAGATTTCATCAAATGATCTTATTAAATTTAGGTTCGGTGCGTTGCAAATTGATTTGCAGATTGTCAAGGTGTATGAATTTTAAGCTGGTTTTGTGGTGAATTTTTAAGTGGTCCAATGAGAGAGAACTATCACCACGTGGTAAATTTGTTTTTCTTAAATCCATGGCCACGTTAAAGTAGACAGCGAATTGTCATCAAGTAGATCAATATGATGATAAATGACCACTCTTTATACAGTTTATATCGTATATACGTTAATAGGTATGTATCGCATATAATGCACTGTATGTTTATTGTACAGTAGTCTCTCTAGTCTGATACTTTGTCAGTCCGACACTTAATCCGACACTCGGCAGGTATTAGATCAGTACACGAAACTGTTTTTAACTGCAAAATACAACAACAATAATTGACGAATTTCGTGCGCAATGCAATGATATTGAAGATAGATTTAATAACTAACTGTACATAAGTTTTTTACTTGTTTTGATACTTTGTACACTTGTACTTTTGTACTCTGTGGTTAGTTTAGCTAAGCTTAGTTTAGTTTAGCTATTAATTAACAGTGGTTTATTTTCAAAATTTAGTAATCCGACAATCTGTAGTAATCTGACACCGATTCACGTCGGATTAGAGAGACGATAATGTGTCTTTGAAACGAAAGCAATTTTTCTTATATAATATTAAAAAGTATAGAACGATTAATGTTCAAATTTGAACCGGATTTTTTCATTATTTTTTTGTCAAGCTAGCAATAGTTTTTCTTTATGTTTACGGCAAATATCCGGATAAAAAATTGAACGTCATTTAATGTACAAAGGGTGTTCAAATTTCATCCGGACTTTTTGGAAGCTTAAAAAGACTAGTTTTATTTATTTAATTTTTTTTGCATTAAAAAAAATCTCTCTCAAATTTAAACATTAAAGAAAAAAATGTATATCGATTCTACATTTCTGCTGTAAACGTTTAAATTCACGTTTACAACATAACTAGATTTGAAATGGTTGCTGTGTGGTCATTGCTATTCATGGTAATAAAATAATAGATAAAGACCAATTCTGTTTTCGTCTGCATGTAGTTGAAATGCTTCTCGGGCATTCTAACTTGTGGTTCACTAAGGAAATGATGCGATATTAGATAGTGAGTGGAATTCGTAGACAATTTATTTTGCATTTGTTTTGCGAATCTAAAGAATAGAATTTTGCCGAAAAAAAGACATAAGTACAATAAAATTGATGTCTCGAGAGATATATTCACCAGCGTGCTTCGCTTCGCATTGTCTAGTAACATTTTCTTCAGTTTTTATATTTATAAATATATATCTATCTTTTCTTCTTGAACTTGAAATCAATTTTCTTGAAAAGATGATGTCGTTGCTTGGCGACCTACAATTACAAACGCCAAGAAAATCAATGATATTCTACTCAGTAGCAGAATTGAGAAAAGATAAAAATCGAGTTTTTTTTTATTTTATTTTTGCCCAACCATTGCAAAACAAAACATTTTATTTTTTTCTAACATTTAATTTTTCTACACTCACCTCTCTCCCTCATTTTTAAACAAAAAAAAATTGTATCCTAGCAAAGTTTCTTTAGATATACAAAAAATGTTTTTTTATTAATTCGGTTCCATTTCAATCGTCATCACAATCAATTAAATTCAAAAGGAAAAAAACCAACAGTCGTAAGTTTTGATGATGAGTAAATGGAACGTTCGAATGTTCCCTTCCAATTTCAAATCTCGACCAGGGACAGGTTAAAAATGGAGTTCCGGAAAGGGAAATAACCTTTTTTTTTATTTGATTGTTGTTGGTTTTTTTCCTGAATTCCTTCCCTGTCAGTGAAAGATTTACGTGGATGAAATATGGATCGAAACATGCATTGAAATCAAAAGATCCTTGTTGAAAAAATTTTTTTTCGTCAGAAAGGGACTAGAAAAAATGTTGTTGTCAAAACTTGGAAGAGTTTCGCGTGTGATTGTTGCTGAACTTGTCATGTTAAGAATTTTCCGGTTATTATTGTTATTGAATTCAATTTAGATTAGTTTATTAATAATAATTGCTAATTAGTGTAATTTTGGTTCTACTCGGTAATTATACAACTGTATACTAATTGAAAGAGTCTGGTGTTAAAGGGTGTTTAGTGATATTTCTACAATTTCGAGAAAAATGCGTTTAAATATCTGAACTTGACCTGCTGTCTAAGGGTTACTTTACACTTATTACATTAATTTCGTTTTGCACGTATTGGTTATTTTGTTCAAATCTAACAATAGTAGTTTGCTAGGTTAATACTTGTCGATATCCGGTTGTTTCATTTTGAATAACGCCGAACTATGCTTTTAAAATACTGTCGAAAATTGCTTTATTAAACTAAAAATAGTTAAGAGCAAAATGGTTTATTAATCTACAGCAACGCGCTAGGGCTTTGCTAGTATTAATTATATGTCAGGAAATTAGAGCTTCATTTAACACATTCGAAAATGCTTGTAGATCATTCTCAAATTATTTAACACCCTTTCACAACAGGACCTTCAATTATAGTGTCTTAATTAGTCTATTTTAAATAATTAATTTGAAGAATTAATTAATTTGTAGAATCGATAAGTAGGCCTATAGAAATTTCAATATTAGAATTGAAAACATTTTTCATTGTTAGTTGATTTTAGTTTGTGTTATTATATTCGGGTTAATTGATTTTCTTGACACTTTTATCTGGATTGTTGTTAATATGTTTAGAATTTTATAAAATTGGGCATATGACTAATTCAAAATAGGTTTATTTAAAATTAAGTTTACTTTATAATTATAATAATAATATGGGTATTTTTCTGTTATAACCAGGCCCAGTCTGATGTTATTTTTTATGGGCTTATATTGCAGGTTAGATTAGGAAAACAAAACAGTATCATACGTTTAATACGTTTCTTTGTTTTTCCTAACCTAACCTGCAAAGTAAACCCATAATTAAGTACAAGCAAATAGCAACATCAGACTGGGCCTGGCTCTAACAGGAAAGTACCATAAAAGGATATTTTTTCTTTAGTTGGTCTCAAATTATTAAAAATTAATTTTAAATGTCAAGTTGTGATGTGCAGGAAAGTTATCTGTTGGCGGTGCTTTCGTTCATGTTATGCAGAAAAGTTTAAAACATTTACAGTAATTTTTTTTTAATTAAATTAATTAATTTTTAAAATTATTTTCGATATTACTTACATTTTAAATTTTAAATATTCATAAACAAATCATCAAATCTTTAAAAATCTTTTCAACTATATTTCAATAAACAGCATGAAAATGGTAGACATTTTAATCCTTAAGTGATCCTACTAATAGATAATTTAATCAAGTTTTATCGATAATTTGCTCGTTATCGATTGTTATTTCGCAAATATTTTGTTGTAACAATTGAAATTGCACAAATTGCAACTTTATATAATATAACTAAATCTCCACCTTAAACCCTTAATCTGATGCATTTACTAATAACACTATCCTCTTTATATAAATGTTTCGTAGCGATGTTTAAGTATTTGTAAATGTTACTAAAGGTGATAGAATTTTATACTTTGTCCTTTCGCTTAAAGCTGTGATGAACTAAAACTCTTAAGTGAACTTTTTAAAGACTTTGCTCATCTGTTCCATTAATCTTTTACTCTATCAGTAGAAGAGACAATACAGGCAGAGCGAGACATTCAAAATGACAAGGACAGCCATTTTCTTTTGAAATCTTTTTTTTCCCTGTCTTTTTATATTATTATTTTTTCTCTCTCTTTTTGTGTGTCTGTCTTTTTTTCTTGCCTTTTGCCATTTAGGAGAACTTAAAGAGACGAATGGACTCGTTCTACAACGACTAGTACTACTACTACTTTTCTTCACCAACTTTCGCTTCATCAACTGAGATCGCTATCAACTTCCATGTCTTGTCGTTACCAACATCTCGCGCTTCCATCTCTTATTTTCATATATACTGTATATATATATACGTATATCTGTATAATTCCCATGGCGTCTGCGTCCCGAATGTGGAAGTTGTAACTATGTGTATATGATTATTTTTTATTTTGTTTCATCCACTACATGCGTGAAAATAACAACAAAACGCGGCGGTCTACTTCGTTGTCATTTTTTTTCTTGTCCCACTCTTTTTTTTATTATTATTAAAAAAATGAAGAAAAAAACTGCAAAAAAAAGGAAATAGGGAAAACTGCGTGGCTTAGCCTATTGTCGCATGTTGACAAAATATAATTTTTTGACACGTCTCTCTCCTTTTGTTTCCTCCTTTCCCCCTTTTATGTTTGCAGTCCCACCACAGATTATCCCTTTCTCCTTCCAAGGCGAATTTTTAGTCGAGGGGACATTGGCACGAGTGTCGTGTGTCGCGAGCCAGGGAGACCTGCCTTTGTCTCTCAATTGGACCAAAGATGGTTCTGGTCTGGTTCCCGAACTCGGCGTGACCGTGCGAGATTTTGACGAGCATTCTAGTGTGCTCACTATCCACCGGGTAACGTCGCAACATAATGGCAACTACACTTGTCATGCTCGCAACCCGGCTGGCTCAATCAACCACACGGCACAGCTGACGGTGAAGGGTAACGTTTTCTCACTTTTGGTTTCTCTCTCTCTCTCACTCACTTTCACTCGCTCTTTCACTCACTCACTCACTCATTCACTCACTCTCTATTCATCATCTACACACGTGTTGCAAATCTCCGGAAAAGTTCAGCTTAACTCGTCTGGATTAAAGTACATGTTACTACTACCACCACCACCACCACCACTTTTGTCACTGCTGTTGGTTGTAGTAGATTTTAGTAGTGATTCTCAAAACGTGTCTCGTTATCGTATACAAACACACTTGAACAACAGGGTTGTTGACACTCTTCATTTCCATTTACGTTTGAATTTCCAACTTTTAAAGTTGCACCTAGTCTTGTGTGAAACGATTTGCGCATCCTTGTCGTGTTTCAATGCGAATCGATGAGTATCGTTGACAAGATTACATTAAGAGATAATTTTTATGAACGCTAATCGAATTTCGTGTTTCATGTTGACACACGTGTCGTAATTGGAAATCTCGTGAGATTTGGGAAATTCTACTAGGTACTAGAAATATTAGTAAAGCAAAATCATAGATTACATACAATTATTGTATGTGAAGAAAATCGAATACATCGAAACCTGCAGAAAATGAAAAATAAAATTACACAGCACAATTTCAGCTTGGATAAATATTTGCGCCACACGTGGCGTACTCATTGTGGACAAAACCGGGCAGGTGCGAAAGCGGTTTATTCACGCTGTACCACTTCACAGAATCGCACAATAGAGACATTTTGTCGTATTTAACGGCCATCTGACACAATTTCTGTCGTCCACTGAATTTCATATTACATTAATTCAGTACATTGTAATAAATTAATTGGATGGTACGAGTAATGCCTATATGCAATTTTAATACATTTCGTTCGTAAATGGAATTTGAAATTTGTATTCAGTTTTAATTTTTTTTAACTAGATTACACAATTCAACAAAATTGAAAATATAATATTTTAATGAAAATTGTTCACAGATGAATAAACCTTATTTTTATATGTACAAGAAATTCTATACTAAATGTTTATGAACTTTTGATTAAACATTGATTTTCTTTTACATAACCAAAATTCCTCGTCAGTTTTAATATAATTATTCAATCATGACGTTCATTATTTGGGACAAATCAACATGATTTATTAAAAATTGATGAGTCACATTTGTTAGATCTATTTCCCTAACACGTTTAATGGAGCTGAACTTTCTTTCGCTATGCCATTTTAAATGATGTATGAAATTGTTTGGATCATTTTGCTGGATGGTTGCCTTTTTTTCCTATTGTTTTGGCCCAATTGAATTTTCACTGGTATAATGATAGCTTACTAAATCAGAGCTAGAAACTTGGGTAAACACCATTTCAATTTGCGAAATGGAATTGGATTGAAACAACAACTATCATTTATGCTATCAATGTCCATATTTGATCTACGATAAAAAAAAATAGAAAATACAAACTTTTTATAGTAAATAAAATATAAAAAAATATGAATTTTATTTTTGCAATTACATTTTTTTGACATTTAGTGAACCAATGAAAAGTTTCAAGAAATGTATCTTTAACCCTGATCCAATTTCTATTTATCTAGAGGCCACAATTGACTCGAGGCTAACTTAAAGTTAAATTTAGTCATTGCATCAACTTTATTGATGAGGTCACCTTATTAACGATGATCACGAATGAGTAAGCAAAGGTTTAAAAAGGCCAAAACATTTCGCAGCAAAAAAATAAGGTTAGTTTAACCTTTCTAAAAAACAACATAATGTCGATCAATGGAAAAAAACACAAACATTTTTTTGTAATATTTTGGTCAACTTAAAATATTTTGATGGAGATACTATGTTTACTATGTTCAATTACCTGTTCTTTTTATATAGAAAAAAAACAGGTGGTTAAAGAAAACTGCGTTTTTTAAAACTTCTTAAACCTCGGAAATATATTTTTGGTTGAAATATGTTAAGTGTTTATGTGGATGGATCGGTTTAATACTCTCAACATCAATGGTTGCTTACGTAATGAGGTAGTACAGTATAAGTAGGTAATAAACTATTTTTCAAAAAAACGATTTATCATTGTGCACAACAATGATAAACAATGTGGTGGCTTGAAATGGATTAAAATGTAGATATGTCGTCAGCAAACACTTGTCGAGTAAAAACGGGCCCTTCGTGTAACAAAATCTCAGAATTGAACTGGACATTGATCCGTCTAAATTTAATACAACAAAATGTTCCACGACCCCAGCCTATTTCGAAATTTTAGCCCTGTATGTCATTGGAAACTTACCAGAAAAAAAGGGCTAAAAAATGTTGAACCATTTCGACTTCAGAGTAAGTTAAATAAAAGTGAAAAACCCTCGAAGCTTGATTTTCGAAAATTTTCATTAGATTGCACACGAAGTATATTATGAAGGTGTATTATTATTACCTTCCAAAAATTTACCAGTTTGTGCACTTAACATCATTTTTAATTCTTTTTACGATATGGGGGTTAACAGTTAGCCATTAATGGCTTGCAACGTTTGGTCGTTTCGAAAGTATAAGCGCCAATTTTTAAAGCCCATATTCATTACTATTGACTTTTATGAACATCTACTTTCGGAGCAGATTTACACATGAAATTTTCTCGGGCTGAAGTTGTTAAATGTGCAAATTCCAAGCGCAACCGATCTCATTAATCTTTGGCGGAGCTAGAAGAGAAATGGGGGCTGTTTTCCTCGAATTAAAGTATTACTAAACTAGGATCATGCCTTGTGAATAAACCTAATTGACCATCGGAGAGCTGTAAAGCTCCAATTGCCAAGCATAAAATCAAGGGCCGATGTAGTTTCGAATGTACCAAACGGCAATCCATTGTTCGCAATGTAAAACGCAAATGGTACGTTCCATGATTTTAGGGGTTTATAAATTTCGGATGATACGAAAGAGTTCGCCTTTCATTTAAGAAAAATGTGAAACGGAGTCGTCATAAATTTCATAAACTTTTAAGGTTATATTTGAATCCTTTGAGGAATTAACTAAATGTGTTAAACATCCTTTGTGCTATGTTTTCATCGTATTTTACATTCGGATTACATCAAAACTTTTATATTATCACATGTTACCGGCAATGTGTAGAATTCACACATTTTATAGAATGTCAAGCATGGTTTAGGCGATGTATGATTAACATTCGAATAGTTACGTTGGGCAATAATTTAGTGTGGATTTAAACTTTGGCTTAAATTTAGGCTAAAACTGTATTTTTAATCAAAACTTTGTTAACTAACCTAAACTAACATAAATTAACCTAAACAGTTGTGTACAATAGATGGTGATACTTCCGATCATTCAAATCGTAAGTGGAGTTATGAATGGCAATTGATGTCAATAGTGGATTGGATTACCGAGACTTCAGTTTTGAAAGTTTCATGTCGTTTTATTTTTAATGATTTTTTAAAAATTGAACATGTTTCAAAAGATGAAACCTTTCCTATTCGGAGATGTTTTATGAAAGTAATTTGTGTACAAGATGTTATTTTATACTTTTCCCAAAAGAGACTAGATATTTAATAAATTGCCTGGATTTTACACATTGTTAGTAACATAATATATTATAACTATTTTAATATCTTTGAAAGTGTAAGTTATTATTTTCATTCGTTACAATGTTAATGTTTTACATGACTATTGTTGACAATGTTTAAGTTAAAAATTAAGTTTGAAGAACATGATGACACATGTGACTATTGTTTAATCTAACATAAATGAACGTGGCCATTGTCATTGTTTAATACAACACAGAAACATATCATTCACACGAATTTCATTGTTCTAATGATCACATGATTTATAATTTCATTGTTCAAAAATTGTTACAGAGTTGGTGACAAAATTTTCAAGGATGTTAACAGTCAAAATGGCTTGAGGACGCTTTCAAAACCGCAATAGGAAAACTTTTTATAATTAATAAAAATTTGTTTTTTCCAAATTATACGATTGGCTACAAAAAAGGTTAAAAATATAAAGAGATGCTTCTCTGTAAACTATCCTTGTTAAACAGGAAGCATACTCTAACGTCAAAAATTATGATTACACTGAAAGTTTCTTGAACCCTCTGAACTTTGGGTATCAGTTATAAGTAAATACTTTTTTTATTTAAATTTTTAACTACATTATTTACTTTTGGTTTACTTTATATATTTGTATCTCGTTATATCCCAATACATTATTTACGCACTTCTGAGTACATCTGAGAAGTTGCATTGCATTCAGAGTTTGAGCTGTTGTGATAGTTTGCTTCCTAGATGACATCAAACTCCGATCAATAACAATACACACAAAAAAATATAAAAGGACCACATACACACAGGAGGAAAAAAACAGGTTTCAGTGTCTGGGAAAGGTTTTGTTGTTTGTGTTGAGATGGGGAAAGAGGCGTCAATAATGTTCAAAATCTTTTCCCGTTCCTTTTCCCCCTCCTCAAAGTTTTTTTCTTTCCATTTTTGAGTCTAAAAGGAAAACATAGTTGAGGACTTTTTTTTTTTCTGTCTGGATTTTTTACCTTCAAGTTTCTAGCTGTGAAAAACATCAAATCTCAAAACGTTCTTTTAACCCTTTTTTTTCCACCCTTTCCTTCACTTATACTCTTCGGAAGTTGCAAGTTTTTCAACTCTTATCATTTTGACCAGGAAAAAAAAAAGGCCATGCGAAAGAAAGAAGTCGAATATTAAACCTAACTTTAAGGTTGTGGTGTTTTTAGTTATAGTTACTAGTAGTGTAATCAATATAAATCACATTAACACTTGTGAAATAATAGTTTCACGAATATAACACGCATATAGCTTTTAACAAATTTACAACTATTTAAGGGAATCACAATCCTTGGATCACAAATGTTAAAGCAGTTTGATTCATTGTTATTGTTTTTGTCATAAGAGTACAAAATTAAAAATGTTATTAGAGCCATTACAAATTTATGTGTGTATTATAGACATTTAAAAAAAACAACTTACGTTAAACAATTTTATGTGTTGTGATGCTGAAGTGCGTGTTATAACCGTAACAATATAACAGTTCATACACTCATTTAACAAACTTTCAATCCAGAAAAAAATGCTCCAAATCGTCAAGTGGTGGTATACAAAAAAGTGTTTTGTAGAATTAGAATGTGTCGTCACTTAAATGTCCAATTTCGTAATTCGTCAATCGTAATTTGTTAATATTTTGAATGTCGTAAGTTTGTCATTGTTTCCATGTTTTTCTGTTTTGTTTTGTTTTTTTTAACATACTAAACATATTTCTTTGTTTTCACTATACATCACTGTACACAAATAATTCCATGTGTGGCATTTTGTCATCATTGAAACTTGCAAAAAAAAAAGTTAGGTTATAAGTTTGTAGTCTGCTGTTGTGAGGGAATGAGAAACGGCAAACTTTAGAGTTTTGAACTTGTTTCGTATGGCAAGTGATAATGTGGGGAAATAACTGTAGTTGAACTTTGATGTAGAATTGAATCAATCTTTACTTGACATAAGCAGCCATGTTTGTCACACTTTTTTTTACATACATACATACATGAATGTGTAATATGATATGATGATTGATAATGTCTACTTTGTTGTTAAATTAATAATGTTAATCTATAGATCTAGTTTGCTGTTTCTCATTCCCTCACAACTGTTTCCAGTCTGGGTCTACCTTTTGGAAAACTTAATTTATTGTGTTAGCAGTGTTGAAGCGTAACCAATGTTCTGAATCAATAACGAAGACTTAAGTTGTACATTTATACAGGTATACCCGATTTACGGCGCTCCAATCTAAGACGTTTTACTATAACGGAACTACAACAATCGATATTTTGTCGACGAAAAATCGATATGAACAAAAGATTTAACTACTCACTGTCACTACAACCTTCGACGGTGGGTGAACAGTGTTAAATAGTCTTCAAAATCAGGACAAAACTTTGTACTGACTCTTTCATTCAACTCTCCATCAAGAAACATTCGTTTTCGAGTTTTCATATTCACGGACAGGCTAAAAAAAAAGGCCGTAATTCGATCTACGGCACTTTTCCATTTGCGACGTTGGGTGGTCTTGTTCCTAACCGCCGTTATAGTGGGGTATACCTGTATTACGTTAACGTGTTCGTGAAATTTGAATGGGTACTGTTTTATAGTGTAGAGAGACTTCAATATGTAACTAGATTCTCAGTATTAGTTAGTACGACTATTTTGATAATAGGATTATAATCACAATATCAATAACATTACAATCCATCATTGTAAAATTGGGTGTAAATACTCTAAAGGTGTAATTTAAACAGGTTAGATGTGTACAAAAAGTTCTTAAGAGTTGAGGAACGAGCAAGTTAAAGGCCAAGATTGGAAACACTTCAACTACAAACTTACCGTCAGTTTTGAACTGTAAAACCATTTGAAACCAACGAAGAAGACAACCCTCTTCAAAAAGTGGTTCCATTTTGTATCCCATTGGTTCATTTGGTGGGTTGCACGTTTTAGTGCGTGGTCGAATTAGGGTCATTGAGAAGTTGGTGGAGACCAAAACTGGGATGTTGATGGGATCTACCCAGTTGGCCACACATGAAATAACCGGGTGTAATTGAATCGTGTGTTGGGGGTTGAAACAGTTGAATCAGCTACTACTACCACTCTTAAAAGTGTCATGGGTGTACGGTCATGTGTGTGTGTGTATATATATACGTTGTTTGTGTGCCCTTTTCAGTGCCCCCTAAGTGGACCCTGGAGCCGGTGGACGTTGTGGCTCTACCTGGGTTGTCAGTAGTTATCGATTGCCAAGCTGTCGGCTTCCCCATCCCCAGGATCGAATGGTTGAAAGCAGTAGGTAATCCACTGCACATCTTTTTTTTTATACCTCTTTTTCGTCCATTTTTTCTTCTTCTTCTTCTTCTTATACTAGTACTACTTCTTCCGTTATCATTTCACCCATTACCTTGTTTCTTCGCGTGAGGCTTCATATTTCCCGAATATCGGAAACCATATTTATTAAACTTGCAACACTACTATAACTAGTGTATTGCACTACTACTGCCATTCGTCGTGTTTTTTTTCTCTACTCTCGTTTTCGTACCCCTAGTGACTCAAGTGCTGGAAGAATGATCACCTGTTTTATCTACTGGCATGTTGCGTGCTATCCAAACAAAATTGGTTTTTAAGAACCAAAAAAAATAGAAAAATGATGTTTGTTTTTTTTTTTTTTGCTTTCATCTCTTCCATATTTTTGAAAATGGTATTGGAAGAATAATAATATAAAATTGGATTTTTTTTTTCTAAAAAATTTTTTTTTGCCGAAAAATACAAGTGTTGTTGTTTTGGATACTTAAAGTTTTGAGAGTTTCTTTTTCATTGTGTAACTTTATGTAATAAAACACTGGGCATGACATTTTTTATGCAATATGTACTCAGTAAGAAGATAAATCAGAAGATAAATGAACAAAGAGTTTTTTTAGTTTTCGAGACATTCTCATTAAATTGGATAATGTTTAAAAAATGTCACAATACATGACATAAAGTTACAATAATCTTTAGTGTTTAAAGTAATTTTTTATCGTTAAAGCACACATGGGAGACACGCAATTTGTGGGATATTGTGACGTCGCTTATTGCCAACTAGTTTTCATTGTAGAAAGTTCTTTTTTTCATTGAAATGAAAGTTCTTATGTCATATAAGAAATAAATGCAAAAATAATAAAAAATATTGTACATACAATCCAATTTTTTCAAAAATCAGTTTTCATTGGTTGGGGAAGAAGCTAACGTCACAGTTATCAAGAAATTGCCAAAGTTGTCATACCCAAAAAGTGCTTGTGTTAGGATGGGTGTAATAGATTAAGACTGTCAATCATTATTCTTGTGATGGCTTGACATAAGCCTTAGAAACAGCTCTGAGTTCTGTCATTAATCATTAGTTTCTAAGTATAACTTTTCTAATAAGTAAATCAAGCACATCTTTATTCTGTGCTACTTAGTGTACTTCTTGCAATGTTATCAATAGGATTTAAACATTTTGTACAGTATAAACTTTTTGGTATTTTGGAGACCGAATTTAACACGCACCTTGACACGGGAGTTTTATTTCATAGTGGGGAGAGAAGATTTTGTTTAGTGTAAATGATTGACATAAGCTTTAAATCCTCTTTGCAAAAGTTGAGATTGCTATGACCTTTCTCTCGTGCAAATTAAATAGGATTAAAAAGGATGTGCGTATTTCTTCACAAACGGAGAACCTCTTATGTTTAGTCTGTTACTTTGAAAATTTGTACATTTTTCTTTTAGCAAACACATACGAGCAAATTATTTAAGAAACCAACCTTGGGAAACTTACATTGATTGTTGAGTTGGCGAACTGTCTACAACTGAAAAGACAAATCTGTTGTAGTGCACTTGAGATTCACAACCACTAAGCACGCCAGTAAAGCTCAGTAATGTTTGGTGATGACACTGGGATTATTTCTTTTTTGTCTTCAATAATGCCATACAACGAGTCTCACATAAAATGTCATGCCCAGCAACAAGAAGCGAAAAAAAAAGAGTAAAAATGATAAAAAAAAATGAAAGAGTGAGAGCGAGAGGGACATAAAAATTAATTTAGCGTGCACTTCAAAAATAGTTCTTATTATGGTGTCTGCACCCAACAACACTGGACACATTGATATGTGGTGGGCATCTTTAACCGTAATTCCATCCTCTGCAAAAGTAACCTTTTTTTTTCCTTCTCTTTCTGATGCCTTTAAGAGCCATAAATTCTCACATTTTTTTGGCTGCACGTGAGATAAGGCCTTAGAGCCCATTATAAATCTGTTAAGTTCTTGATAAAATGATCTAGGCAAGATATAAATTTCCTGCCGTTACGACTTTTATTAATTTTTTTTTCTCTCTCTTTTACCCTTTCGATATCTTTCCTGTTCTCGAAGTTAATCCCATTAACTTCAGTAATTGGAACCAACACCACCCCAGTACTTAACCTTAACCTTCCTATCTTTTGGAGGGCTGGCCCTTCTCAACTTGGTTGATCCCGTTCGAACTTGGTATATGTCGCATAAAACTCGAAACCCTAGATTTCCCTCTCCCCCCCCCCGCCCCAAAGTAGGAAGTAGGAAAATGTCATTGCCAAAACGCGAACGTCGTCGGCGTCGTCTATGACTTTTCAGCATTAATTTTCGGATTTTTGAATGCAATTAGGCAAGACGCGATTAAAATGCACGCGCAGTATCTTCCTGTTCTCTCTTTTTATTTATTCTCCGACTCGTGCTTTTCCAACGTTGGAGCGGAAATGACTTCATTCGCTCGGTGTACTATCAAGCGGATGCTCTATTACACCTGCAAATTGAACATCACAGATGCATAGAGACAAGTCATTATTTATGTGTCGTCGGTGACCTGTAAACATCCGGTAGCCTAATGGTTGGGGCTTTTCGCGGATATTGATTGGACGTTACAACACTCGGCCAAAAGCCTCATCTTGACCACCATCAGTTTTACGGAGGAAAAAAATCACATCTGCTAGTCTTTCTCTTTTCATGCCACATCTAGCAGAAGGACTTAGCTGGCTCGTAGTTTGTGTGTTTTTTCTTATCAAAGTTTGATACTCTTCTACAACTTAGGAACTATCGTATTTTTCTATTCGATTAACTATTTAACTCAAAATGTGTGGGTTAAATAGAGTGACGTTCCCAAGAGATGGACGTGCTGAAGAATTGGATGATTCACAAGGGTTATAAACACTAGGTCTACAACAAAAAGTGTTTCTGACATTGCATATTAATAACTGGAAGGCCTGGTGTAAAAAAAAAAGTGTTAAGTGACATTTGTCAAAAATGACTTAGAAGTATTTTGGAATGTGTCAAGTGCAATTCCACTTCAGTGACGCAAAATTTTGAGCAAAACAACAATATCTGAAAAGATAATAGTGCAAGAAGTATATGGGGGAGTGGCCCATAGACAAGTTCAGATTTTTAAAAGAGTTTCTGTCGGAAATATGTTACCAAGATTATACAGTCGTCTCTTGTAACTAACTACTCCTACACGAAATTTCACACAACGAGATGTTTAAAGGTTAAAATTTCATTTTCATATAACGAGTAAACTTCCAACAACGTGTACAGTTCAGCGAGGCTCTATAGAGAAAAGTTTCTCTACAATGACAGTTGTCACTTTGCATGAATTGCACACTTTTTAGATTAAAGTGCTGTTTGTACAATGGGTTTTTTTCCTGTACAAATTTTAACTCGTTGTACGAGATGACTGTATTTCTAAAATCATTGTCCACAAAACTCTTAAATATATAATCATAAATCAATTTTTAAATCTACTTTTGTGATGTTATCAATAATCTATGACTGTCACATCATTCTTATCATACTTACCTGTCATTCATTCTCGTTATATAGTCCTGTCATACGTTGCTATCATATATTCCATATTGTCCTGTCATACGTTGCTATCATATATTCCAATCATACATACCTATAATAGAAAGTATTGTTAATGTTTGTAGCCAGTAATTATTCTAACAGGAAGTAAACATAGTTTAAGTATAGGTATATGAGTCGTAGAAAACTCGACAAGCCTTTATCGTGAGTTCAGCTTTATGGTGTTTTCATAGAGTTTTTGCAATGATTATATATTTATTTGCCATTCTTTTTTGCATGACTCCATGCAATATTTAATGTGTACTTTTTTTTCACCATTCCCCATTTTTTTTTTACATCGAACGGAGGATTTTGTTGCATTGTCAGTTTTGAGGAAATGTGTTTTCCCGAAAAAGTCTGTGAATCTTTTTGAGTTTCCGTCGAATGTGACGTAGAGTGCAATCTTTTGTGAAATTTTACCTCGACATGTGAAATTATTAGGGAGCATACTTTGTGTGTAAAACTTGAGTAAAGGGATTATTTTCTCCCATCATCCCTCGGGAGTTTTGCTAATTTGACACCCTGCAACTAAATCCTTAATAATTTAATGAATTGCACCTCGTGGATAATTTTCTAAGATTTCGCTTTCGTTTTTTTCGTGGTATACGACCTACAAAGGAAATGAAAAGAAAATCCTTTGGTTGTTGTAATTCAAGTAGTAAGGGAAACTCGCAATGACATTTTCTACGGATGTGTCCTCGCGTGTGTTTTGGTGACTACGGGGGTGCCATTAACACGTTTTGTCCAGGTGTTCTTAAGACTTCAGTTGATTAGCTACCATGTAATGGATAATTGTAATTTTTGATTAAATTGCAGAAAATTCCCCCGGGGAGTATGAAGCCCTTGATTACTCGGACCGTTCCCTCATGAAACTGGAAAATGGCTCTCTCATGTTGACTAATGTTCGCCACGATCAAGGAGGTCATTACCTGTGCCACGTGACCAACGGGGTTGGCAATGGGTTGAGCAAAGTGATCTCGTTGGAAGTTCGAGGTAATGTTACACTCGCTATCTTACTAGTGACATTGTTTTCGCTCTTCCGTGTGGTTTAAATTCTTTGCTGCCAATGTGTAAGGCAAGGTGCACCGTGCCAATAGACTACACGCGTTAATCAGTGTAGCGCCACGAACCGTGCATTGTGTGACATGAATAAGAAATTGGACCTTGCCACCCAGTTCGTTTCCTTTTTAAGTGCCTCCAAATTGCTCATTTATCAAATGGAAAGGCAACCTTGTGGCATGTGCTTCCGAACTTCTTTTAGTTTTCATCTTTTGTTCGAGAAGTACTACACGTGAAACGCAAATTAAGACACTGCCACACAATACAGGCAAACATGCTTGATAAAGTCACTTGTATGACATTATCAGTAGACCAACGCTTATTTGAATCATATGTATGTGCATTAAACTAAGTTGTTTAAAATTAACAAGAATTGTATGTCACAGAATTTAAATTAGCTAAATCAGAAAATATTGCACGGATCATAACAGTTCTTGATTTATGCGAATTAAAGTTGTTGCATTAAAGTTATTGATTTATGCGAATTTTTGAGCCAACCTCCCATAAACCAAAAATCTCATAAATAAAAATTCGCATATTTTGAATTTCTCATGAAATTGCAAAACATCCGCGTCCGGTAACCGGTGCATTATTGCACATAATCGCATCGCAGCAAATTTTATCGCATATAATTAGCATCTGTGAGAATTCCATCTGTGAGAATACTCTTTATATGTTGTTCATATACAGCTATAACTTACTGTATATCAGTCTATGCATAATAAAAAATATTTTGATTCTGCATGTTTCAATTTATGCGAATTTCGATTATATGCCAATTTCAATTTATGCCAATTCAAATTTATGCGATCGTCAACTAATTTTATATTTGTATTATGCGAGTTTTGAGTTTTTGATATCATTTTTCGATTTCTGCAATTTTCGATGATAATTTATATATCTAATTTTTATTACATTGAACTTATGCGATTCTCGTTTTATGCGTTTTTGGTACATTGTACATTTGGTACATTTGATACAGTATATTCTCTTAAACGACTGTAGATGACAGTATACGTTCCATTTCAAGCTCACTCACTCACAAACTCATTCACTCACTCACGACTGGAGCTAATAAAAAGGGTGTTGAAAAAAATAGAATTTGGTTTCATTAGTATAACAGGACCCTAATGAGATTGTGATAAAACTTATTTTTATAACTGCAGGCCATTCTTATTTACCTATTACTGAACTGTCTTTTCTTAATCTGCATTTCAAATTTGCGTCTGATAACTCGAAGCGGATCCTAAATTATGCATTCTTTCGGATGGAAATTTTGTGAAAAGTTTAACCTGGCTTTATTTTAAATTCATATATTTAAAACCCAGGTAGAATTCAGTTATCAATTTCGAGCGAAAAATGGATCGATACACTCAGTGCAGTTTTCCCCCAAAAGGTTTCTGGTTCTTGGCATAAATATATATGTACATAAATATATATACAAGTCATGAAATCAAACGTCGAGAATAGGCCATCGCATCTATGCAACGATAAGGTTAATTTCCCTATGGTAAAAGTTTCGCTTTTATACAAACTTCCTTGCCTTTTCTAGTTACATTTAACGAGCAATCAATATTTGTCTTTGGAACTGTAAGAGACCATGCACACACACACACACACACACACACACATAAAAAGTAGCTAACACAGGAATCTTTCACGTTTTTCTTTCGGTTTTTTGTTTAACTCCAAGCTACATCTAATTATGAACTTACTGATACTAGGTTTTTTTTTTGTCGTACTACTATTTCTTCTATAGCTCCAGTACGCTTGGGAGAGAAAGTTCGAAATCAAACAGCGGTGAAAGGAAAAGAAGCCAAATTGCGGTGTTTTGCACAAGGCGATCTTCCTATCCGCATCAATTGGTTCCGCAAACAGAAGAAAATTGCCCTGACATCCGACGACAGGTAATCTTTTCTAATTGAATTTACTGCCACCTATTTTTGCTTAGTGACTTGCTTAATGAAATTGGATCACCCTCTCTGTTTCACCTTCCCCCTTATCTTAAAAAAATGCTTTAAGCATGAATGAAAAGTGTACATATATAACTAAACTATAAAACGCTTTAAGCATGAAACAAGTGTGTGCGAAAGATTTTGTTTTGTTTTATCGTAACATAAGGTTAAAAACAAAGTTATAATTTTTTTTAAAGATGTGTATTTATTTTTGTAATGTCAGTTGATTGTCGTTTTTTGTAAGATTATGAATTTCATTATTTTGTTTTCATTTTTTGGTCTAATAAGCTTGAAATGTTTTTTTCTTTTATTTATTTTTTTTCAATGATTAAAATAAACGTATTTAAAACGCTTAAAGCATGAATAAACATTTTATTTAAGCTCAACAAAAAAAATTTGAGAATGCATTAAAAATAAAGTTTACGTAAACGATTTTGTTTCTTTTAATATACTCGTAGGTAGGCTTGTAGGTGAAAAATGTCAGTAAATGGAATTATAATTTTTTAGATTGTTTTTATTGAATAATGTTAGTTGATCACTCCGCATTATTTTTCCTCTAAAATAATCTTTAATGTTTTTTTTTCTCTTTTAATTAAATATTTTATTCAATTTATTTTTAAAAAATGAAAATAAAGGGATTTAAAATGCTTTCAGCATGAATGAAAATGTTTGTACAGTATAATTGAACAAAAAGCTTTAAACTTCAATAAAAAAATTTTTTATTTGTTCATTTATAACATACTAGCTGTATGCCCGTCAACAATGACGGAAACATTTTAGCTCATGTTGCATGGCAACATGAGGTCATTCTAGTGTATTATATTGAGAGTAATAATTGAGCAGCTGCAATTGTTTTGCAGCTGCACCTACAAAAAATATTTCTGATTTTAATGTGACAGACATACAAACAAACATACAGACCAAGCAAATTATATTGTTAGGGATGGGTATGTGCATAAATGTGTTATTATTTCTATTTGAACATAGTTATAAAAATGTTACTAAAATGGAGTTTTAATTTGTTTCAGTGTGAGTAGTGTTCATGGATGGTTATTTTTATTCACTACTAGCTGTACCCGCAGCTTCGCTCGCGTTCGTTTTATAATTAAACAATTAAAACAGGAAGAAAAAGAGCTTGGGTTTTGGCAAACTCTAGCTCGCACAAGATGCTTTCTCCAACCATCGCGCGCAGGCCATGATGTAACACTATCGTGGCGCAGGCGCAACACACCTCTCCACACTGCTGCCCGCAGCGCGAAGCGTGTAAGAATATCGTGATTATACTTATCGAAGTGTAAATTTAATGTGGCTAAAACTTACTTACTGTGTTATCTGGGATCTCTAATATGCTGATAAAAAAAATCAAGTTAATCGGATCAGTAATTTTTGCGTAGTGGAGTTACAAAAATACAGACGGATTTTTACATTTATATATTAGGGATAATAATTCAGTTTTTTGTTTAGCTTATTATTTTTTGAACTTCCAAAGCTTAGTATACTCTATCCCAAATTAGCTGACACAGAATTGCTGGCACAATTATGAGGAAGCTAAATGAATCAGCCAATGGTTG